>JAMKCH010009284.1:0-30955 GCA_023653785.1 Ophioderma brevispina
TTACAAATTAATTCGGGTCAAAAATGTAATAATCCAAAGGTGAAAAGAAGTAGATTTATTGTGGAGTTCACTTTGATGTCAGCGTGTTTATTGCCTAGTTGACGCTATGCGCAGAAAATTTTACAATTCGGTCTTGCCACAAGCTTTTGTCCAGGCATTTGTCACCCAATTTGTAGTGGGTATTTGAATTTAACCTTCACACCAAAATACACACGCCTTGCGGGAACATACATGCCGTGCTTTTCAATCGATAAATGTGCATGTTTGCTACTACTCCACGTCGCCGTCATCTCGTTCACCTTTTTCACCCGAAAGTGCTTAGTGGAGAATCATAAATGTGTGTTGATCAACAAACGAACGCGTGTGACCTTGACCTGTAACTTGTTCCCTCCGAAACTGGCAACCGATCACTCCAATGGAGTTAATTCTGCGTTGAAAAATTCATCACAAATTTAGTACATTTTTTCGCCGTTGGAGGGAAAAACAACGATGTGGATTCTTGTTCTGTAGTATTGTAATGCTACAGAGTCCTGTTTGAGGTAATTGGAAATTCTGGACGATGCAGATGACTTAAATTTTGGCGTTGGCTTATCATGTTATTGTTGATACTAGGTCCATGTACAGCGGCATAAACCTTTACGTTAGATGATATACGATCATGTCCAAAATGTTTGAAAAGATAAATGTTAACAAAAGGTATGCTCAGCCAGAAATTACATGCTGTCCTAGTTCTGGTAAACCAAACCAGAGGTCAACATATCTTTTAACACTACTCGTTATCATCAACTGACCTCATGGTGTGGTTACCGCTGTTTTGTTGGTGGATAAACGGGAAATGTACATATAACCAGAACGTCGAAATTGCGAAGTGCACGCCTTTTCATACTGCGGTACAATTACCTAAAAAATATATTTCCAAATGTATCACTCAACTTGGTGCTCTACATGTAGTACTCGTCAATCAACTTACCATTCATTTTTGATATGTCTCCAGGGCGATAGAAAATTATGTAAAATAGGGCCTTAAGAATTACTCGAGAGAAGTTTTCACTAGATGTTGAATCCATTTTGACCTGACTTGTCAGGTAGCTAGCAGCTATCCCACGGGCGTATTGAACTCAAAAAAGAACGCGCTCATTTGGTCTGTTTGGAGTGATGAACGTGTATGGCGTTACGTATGATTATTGAACGTGTATCGTTTACCAGCGTTTACGAAAATTAAAGGGGCATCCTTGTCATATCGCGCAAGGGGATTTGTGATTTTCGCACATATTTGTACTAATAAAAACTTCAAATTGCAGGCTGATCTGATAGTATAAACAACAGTGGCATTAGAACCATTAACCAGACCTTTACAACTGGGGGTGGGTGGGTGTAAGGAACAGAAAGAAGTTTCTGAGGGGACAAATTTGGATCCTTCTCCGTAAATAGGCTTCTCGGGGGGGGGGGGGGGGGGGGTTCTAACATCGGGATGAAGTCTGGCGTATGTGCCGCTCTAAGGCCTATTTTAGGGACCATTCAGTTCCCCATAAATGCGACCCTACTTTTATTTCCGTGGGTTGCCAAGTTATATTCGACCACTTTTTTTTGAAAAAAAAGCAAAAAGTAGATGGAAATTGATGATATCAATTTTTTAATATTTTTTTTGGGAAACCTTCAACTATCAGTAAAAACCTAACTGTTAAAAATTGCTTTGATAAAGTTAATTAATCTCATCTCCAGTGCACATTTAGCTTCATTTAAAAATCAATACGCCCGTGGGATCGATCGAGCTACATGGCAATGGATATTATGACATATGCAAACAAACTGTTTATTTAAATTGTGAGTCGCACAAATAGTTTTCTTTCTTTTAAAAAAAAAATCCTATCCCGCCTTTCGTCCATTTAGAAAAGATATATCATGTACTACTTCTCTGCTCCAAACATAGCACAAAAAATCTTGATTTATCTTCAATATAAACGACTGGCCCTGTGAGACTAACTACCGTGCGTTCACAATGTCCTGGCCCGACACCCCCCGCGAACACGGTTGAAGTCGCGTTCAAAACACTCCAAACAATACCCAAACATACTAGTAAGCAGTTTGTCACGGGTATGACCCTGGTATGACCAGGGTGTGACCTTAACCTGTATTGCTCCTCCGGTTGGGACTTTAGACGAAAATGTAATTCTGCCTTGTTCCCAAAATTCGTCCCAAACTCGTTATTTGTTGGCTTTTTTCAAGCTGAAACTGCAAGCATATGGAGAGAAGGTATGTGGATTCTTCGTAGATAGACATTTTCAGGGAACTTGCTTTTGTGTGTTGTAAATTGAGGAGGAAATATGGTTTTATTATTCGTTCATTCTCCTGAATGGCGCGTTCTGAAACAGAGGGCCCGGTCAATGAAATGTACATGTGTTTTTAAGATAATGGCGACCCTTGGTTTCAGTTCCTGGAACTTACTGCTGTCCCTGCTTTGGAGTCTGCCAATATTTGCAACCACCTAAGCTCCAAACAGGGCATGTTGAACGAACGTGAAAAATTGCTAACAAGGGGATCGGCGGCCTGTCACCCAGCCGATACGCCTAGGGACATGACCTCTATACAGGTCAATGGCCAATGGAGCGTCTGTTTACAGATACCCTCGAGAGATTGTAAACACATGGCCGCTGCTTGATGCGATAGAATCCTGGATAGAAGACGACGAAAAATTGCCGAAATTTTTCCTTCACACGTGAGTTAGTAATCGCATTGATAGTAAAAGACCCCCCAAATGTGCCTTTGCCTTGGTTAACATTAATCCCTATTTTTTGATATGCTCAATTGGGCTATGTGTGACCCAAACGTCTGCAATGCACCTCTGGAAATGAACATAAGTTTTTTCGACGGGACCCATATTGCCCGCAACCCATGTTGTAGACCTATGGGGATACAACTAGGTTGCGGCGGGGGGGGGGTACCGAAAACTAGTGACACATGGCAACATCGATAAACGTTTTGCGAAAGGCAGCATATGAAAAATGTATATGTGTGGCAACTCAAACTCCCAAAGGCAATGGGTAGGGGAGGTAGCAAACACTTTTTTCTGCTTTGAACTGGACTCAAAATTTCAATTGGAAGGCAGGCGTGATTTACCACCTGTTTTCTTTTAAAAAAAACTCAATCGAATTGAGAGATGTTCTGGAAATGAATGTCATTTTTCCAGGAACACCAATTTGACTTGTTCTTTTATCAAATTAATTTTGACAATTTTCTGAAAAATACTAACAATGTCATCCTTCAGCTCTGGCTGGAAACTTGTTAACTCCCAAGTCAACCAATTAAAATAAATATTGTAATGAATAAAGGACCTCATGATTTTGAACAAAAATCTGGACGCAAACCTAAAACTTCATTCTCCATGGGTCATGGCCATAACATAGTACACGGAGGTCATACTGAAATTCGGGCATGTCAGACGAGTCATTATTCAATCTTTTGCATTTCACATTTCGAATCACCCTCATTTCTGTATGTAACGACATTACATAAGTCAAATCCTGTAGCACGAATCCCGGACAAGAATATCTCCAACATTCAGACTTAATATTTATTTACATCGAAGAAACAGAATTGCAGGAGATAAATAACGAGTACAAGTAGGTGCATGATAAAATACTGCGGCCATTAGATTAGGGTTATTTTTCTTGTGTAATTGATTCCGAGCAGAACTGCGTGACAAGCCATGAGTCTATAATTTATACAGTGCTTGATTTGCTACGCTTTAATGCCATTATGGCCCTTTACGGTCGTGCCGACCACAAATGTAAAAAAACGACGTAAAGGTTTCCTGTACTAGCATAACACCTTAGTACAGGGAACCTTAACGGTCGTTTTTTGACATTGGCGGTCGGCACGACGTAAAGGACAATAATGCATTGAAAAAGGGGCGTAGCAATCAAGCACTGATAGACTCAATGGACTTGCCGACGCAGTGCTGCGGGAAAGTCAATTACACTAGAAGAAAAAGAACCCTAATGGCCGCAGTATTTTTCATGCACCTACTTGTACTTGGTATTTATCTCCTGGCAATTCTGTTGCTTCGATGAAAATAAATATTAAGTCTGTATTTTGGAGCTATTCTTGTCGGGATTTGTGCTACACGATTTGACACGATTTGACTAATGTTGTCATACTAGAAATGAGGCCTGAGGGCGATTCGTAAATGTGATTGAAAATGAAGGAATTTGATAATGACTCGTCTGACATGCCCGAAATTCAGTATGACTCCGTTGCACTAAAACCCCTCTTCCTAGTCCTTTAATTCCACTTGATCCACGTTCAAGACAGCGTACCTAGTTTTCTCAACAGGATCTTTAGTTTTACTAGCCTTCATTCCTGCATGTCGTTTCATTTCTCGGTCGTGACGCGCTGTTCCAGCCATAATGAATAGTAACGTTTTGTGATGGAACATCAGTGATACAAAAGGAATAATTCACTTGACTCTGACTGAGTACACCAATGCGGCGATGGTCACTGCGTGCAGACAGCACGTTACTACACCTGTCGTTGAACAAGGCGGTGGTTAGGTGGTAAAGGCAAGCACACCTCTCACTGTTCGCCAGAGAGATTATAGAAGATTAACGATTAAGTGGTTCCCTGATGTGCAGGCCGTTAATGATCACGTACCGTTATGTATCGACAAGGAAATGCCTGGTGGTTCGCGTGTATGTACACCAAACATTCTTACATTGCACTAGGAGGACACAAGATTTCTTCAGTATTATTTTACTCGGTCCCAAATTTGTGTTCTTCACAAATTTTGTATCACGAATTGCAAGGCGAGCGAGAAAGACGTAAAAAAAGTGTCCGTTCTCTGGAAAACTAGCAAATATCCTTATGTTTTTTTTTACTCTGATAACACATGGCTTCAGAATTCCTGACGATGGTGTCCTCATTTTCCAACAAATATCCGACCTTTTTTACATATTTATAATGTTTGTCAATGTCCACCTATTTTTTTGTTATGCACAGTATCCGATGGTAATTGCTAAGTGTTTACTGCCACTCAAACACGAAGAAAAATACAATTGTCATATAGAACTGAGCATTTTAGGTGACTGATTTACTTTAGTTGAGTATTTAATTAATACCCACACAGAAAGAAATGTATTTTGAAAATCTATGAGCCAGCGTTCAAAAAACAGGGTCAAATAGAGGAAGAACAAAACAAAAACATAAAACAAACGCCCGCAAAACAAACAAAAACGAGAACAAATACAGTAATAGGGCATATATTACGGACATAAACATAGTCTAAACAATGGAAAACTTGTTTGGAACAGTTCGTTTTAACAACCGAAAATCATGATCTGTCACTTATTCGCTTTTCCCATACCCATTTTCCACGCAGTGTACAACCATAGAGGTCAATATAGGCCTAATAACCTCTACGGTAAACCAGGCGAGACTGTTGTTTTTGACATTCTAAAACTGTATATTGGCTTATCTTTTAAGTATAGCTTTTATCTTTTATGACCCTTGTCTTTTTGTCCCCAGCCGTCGAGTTCGGAGGGGACTATAAATGGCTCCGTCCGTATTAATACCGTCCGTATGTCCGTCCTAGTCTGATGTCCTGATAAAAATGTGTACCCTGGAACATTCGGCATATTTTTTTTTCTTTGGATGTGCTAGAGTAGCCAAACTTGGGTATATTGTAGGAGGGGATACCCCCACGCACCATGTAATTTCATTCCCCAGGGTCCTCCCCCTGGTTCTGTCCGGGGTAGGGGGAAAAAAGGTCAGGTGAAAGAAGGTCCAAGGTAAAAAGGTCAAAGGGAAAAGGTATTTGCAACAGAAAAGGTTCAACATTGTGTACAATTTTATCTAGAGTTCTGTAGGGCTACGATGATGTACTTGGTGGCAAGAAGCAGTTGATGAGTTCCTCAACCTGATTGATTTGGGTGTAAAATATGCTAATGAAGTATCTAATTTGCATAATTTATGAAAATTTTTCCCGCAAGGCCTGGTACAAGTTTTCTGAGTTCGTAAGGTGTACAATTATTAACTTGGTGGAAGGAATTGGGCTGAGAGTTTCTCGACTGAGTAGATTTGGGCGCATTTTTTTTAGTTCTAGTCGTTACATGTGGGTCATTCTTTTGGGTTGCCAGACTGTTTCCATTTCTTGGAAATGTGAAATACGTAAAGATTCAATGTTTCCCCGCTTTCCAGACCCGTATGGGTCCCAAATATTTTTTTTTTTTTTTTTTTTTTTTGTTATTTAAAATGTATCACATGATTTGTTTTCAAAAATAGTGTTGCCACATTGAGTAAATTATCAAAATTTAGTGATTTTTCAGGATTTTTGGCATGCTGAAGTTTAAGATTTCTGATCATTTTTTGAGTAACCATTATTTTTGGCGAACTTGATGGCCAAAATTAATGGTTGTGTACTGGTGCAGTATTTTAGTTTATTTAGTGATCGCGATATCGGCGGGGACCTATTTTACGCATCGCGTAAATACGAGTTTCGCCTTGTTTTAAGTTTCCCTTACATTTGTTTACTTTACAACTTTGATGTTCTATTTTTAGAGCTGTTACCTCTCAATTTTTTCCTTTTTAGTCAACATAGCACAACCTCATAGCACAACCTCACGGGAAGTCGCCAAACAATGACAAGCAATCAACAGTATTTACATGCGGTCACGATCGATGAGGGACGCATTTGATCGGATACTCCTCTCGGCAAACAATGAGATGGTGTCCTGCCTTTACCGCCTTGTTTGTGTTGATTGTGCAAGACTGGATTAAAATATTCAGTTCTAAGTAGCCACGTGGAAAAATCAGTGTACTCGTTTCCGCAACAAATTTCTGATAAAAATATGCAGAAGCTGTGCACTTTACCTGCTTAAAACGTGGGTATTCTATCGTGTGAACAACTGTTTTTAACTGCGTCCGAATTATCCTTGAAACTGCAATGCAATGCCGAGGAAATTAGCACGGGGCCAATTAAAGACACACCAGTGATTTAGAGTAGTTAGTCTTTGATACCAGGCGCTATGATCACGGGGGTGGGGCATCATATCATATCATATCATTTATTAATTTCCATCAAATTACAATACAAAATAGAAATCAATATCAGAATACAAACATGATGGCGGAGATACAACAAAAGGGCAAAGCCTGAAAAGCGTTGCACCACCTTATAAAACAAACGAGCAAAACACGTTAAAAACCACATAAAACAATAACCCATCCACACACAGCACGCATACACACACAACAAGAAGCAATGTCCTCCAATTGCAAGATTACAAATATACTAATACACAAATTAATTAAAATAATGTTTGAAGGCAATCTGAACTAAACAATATCATAGGATCAAACTTGGCATTTTCAATATATATTCATATATAAAACAATAATTTCAAATATCCCTCGTTGTCATTTTTAAGAAAGATTGAATGTTATCTTTGAATGCTTTGACGCTGCGGCCGTTCTTAAATCATATGGTAACGAGTCCATAATTTTGGTCATTTGCTCAGAACGATTTTGTTTTTATGATTCAAGGCGCATAATATTTTTGTTTTCTTGTGTTATAGTTGTGACCTTTCTAAATTTACAAACAGATGATCAAATGATTTGTAGCAACCCGTGGTGTATACTTATACATGAATATGCCAAGTATCTTTGTCGTAAAGATCAAAAATGTTTAAAGTATTTAGTTTTATCACAAAGTGGTTTAGTATGGCATAATTATGAGCTCTTTGTCACTATCCTTAAGGCTTTCTTTTTGTAATTGTAAATAATTTGGTCAATGCGTTCTTTAGATGGCACTGCCCCAGAGTAAAATACCATACGTAAATAAGGCAATAAGTAATGTACAAGATAGTTTTTATACATTGCTGACTTAAGCAAGAAGTGCTTAACTTTGTTTAACACACCAATATGTCTAGAAATACTTTACAAATGTTATTTATATGAGTTTTCATGTCCAATTTTCATCAATGGTAATCCCAAGAAACTTTTGCCGAAAAACTTGAGCTAATTTACACCATCCAAAATTATTTTTTTAATCAGTTGTACAGTGTTTGGTTTTATAAGCTTGCCCCTAGCAGCAGAAATTTGGTTTTAGATGCCATTTAAGCGTAACAATTTGTTTGCATTTAAACCATTTATTTTTTTTTTTTTTTTTTTTTTTTTAAACATTGCTTATCAAAATTCTGAATTGAGATAAAAATCTGAGTGAGCAGTATACTGTAAACGAAATAAACTTAAGCAAATTGGAAGTGGAGCAAATATCATTCATATGGATGCTAAAGAGTAGTGGTCCGACAATCTGGACCCCTATGGGACACCGCAAGTAAAACTTTTCATATGATGAATTTACCTTATTATAAGATACATATTGTGCCTATCTGAGATAACTATTAAACCAAGTATGTGAATTCCTCGAAATCCATAATGATCAGCCTATCAAGTACAATATTGTGATCTATTGTATCGAAAGCTTTGGGACAGATCCATAAAAAGTCCTAACGTGCATATATTAGCAATTGAATTATTAATCTTTAACAAGTCAATACTGCCATATAGGTGGCGTGCTTGCTCCGAAATCCATACTGTTTAATTAAACAAAATAGCGTTTCTGATCAAAGTCATCAACACCTGGTTATGCATTATACGCTCGAGGATTTTGGAAAAACAAGGCAGCACAGACACAGGACGGGTAATGACCAAAATTTCCGGGATTTTCTTTTTTATAGATACGTACAACTTTGGCTGTTTTTAAGCCTTGGGGAACAACGCCAATTGGTAGTGAAAGGTTATATGTAATTTTCAAATGAATCAAATTTCTTTAGCAACTTGTTTGACAACATTAGATTTAATGTTATCATAGCCCGGGCTTTTGTTACCACAAGTTTTTTGATAATTTTAAATATTTCCTCCTTCAGCTGTCGGGTTCAAATAACATGTGGGCACCCAGTGAGAATTTTGCAGGTATTACATTAAAATCTGTTTTCCAGTGTGTTTAATGCTTTAGCCAGAGTAGTCCAATATTTGCAAATAATTGTTGAAATTACAGGCAATTTGATTTTCGGATCTAATATTTTTTTCCATCGCCAACAAACCTTTTATACATTTGCTTCTTTGGTGACTTGATAAGTGAATTAGAATTTTTCCAGTATCTTAATATATTTTTGTCCTTTTTACTTTTTTTATTTTTTTTATTTTTTTTACGTTTTTCTTTTTTTATTTAATTTAATTTCTATACATTTTAACTTTGAGAATATTCTGATCTGTTGGTTTTAAAACAGACTTCTTGTACAACAAAGTTTTTCTTCGAATACTCTTGAGTAAAGAAGACGTGATCCAGGTGATCTTGGTTTAAATGTACTTGTACGTTTTTCACCGTCTTTATGGGGAACACTCATCGTACAGATTGTTTAATTTAGTAATAAACCGGTCAGATGCATGTCAACATCAATTTGAATTACAACAACATCCCATCACATTACTTTATGATTTCTAAATTTACAATATTTTTTGATCTTAAATTCTCTATTTCTACATAAGGACTGTGTTTTTCTTTTCTGGTACACAGAAATTAGTCGAATGAAAATTAGGTAGTGGTCACTTATTCCGTTAAGATTAAACCCAGAGTTTGTTTTGTATGAGAATTTATGTAAAGAGGTTATCTATCAATGTTGTCTGTTTTATGAGTATCCTTGTTGGCTTAGTAATACTTGTATATACTAGAATGATTTCATTACACAATAAAATCGGCTGTTGGAGCATGACTATCATGATTCAATAATTTATATTAAAAGTCTCCCATTAGGTAGATGAGTTTATTTTCTTTTTTTCATACCTCCAATATGAAGTTTTATCAGAAAAGGCCTGCAGGAAAGTGGAATAAATACACCATTGGAATTATGTATAAAAACAAAGACGAGTGCACTTTCACATTCATGGGCATTTGTTGAATAGAATGGGAAAATGTGGGTATTGGGTGAGAGCTTATTTGTTGCCCGAGATTGGCAAAATGTACATAAAAGTTCATTAGTATAGGGTTCAACATTAAGTCCCATTCTCGGCATTTGTGGAAAAGGTTTTGAAGGAATATTTTGGTCCCACCTCTGGAAAATGTGGGGAACTCTAGTCTGGAGGACGTTTTTTCAAAATGGCCCCCATTCCAGAAAATGGCATACTAAAAGCTAAAAACTAAGCAGCTTTGGATGGTATTTCCTCCATATGGTAGATCATATTAAATGATTGATAAGTTCAGTATTTGGGCGTCATATTTGACCCCCTTTTATCTTGGTGTGAGCATACTGAATATATATTTTCTACTATGTCGAAACGAATTGGTGTAATTCGGAGAGTTAAGTTTTGTCAACACTGATGGATGGAGTGACGATCTCTGGCAACAAGACGCTGTAAACAGAGGATCGTCACTCCATCATCAGCGTTGACAAAACAACTGCCAGTTGTCGGAACACGTCCAAGTAAGTGGTTTTAAAGGGACTAGTTACAAAGATTTTTTTGGAATAATAATATTTCTATTTGTCATCTTGAAATATTTTATTTGACATGATAGTGAATTGATTACATTGCTATACAATTAAGAGAGTATGGAAAAGAACATTTTAAGTCATTTTTTGGTTAAAACATGCTAAAATTGCATTGATTTACAAAAATGAATTACTGGTGACAAGCGTGCAAGCATGCACAATTCAAATGGGTTGTAGTGATTGCTCTGGCCATTGCATATTATTATAGCCGTTTGAGTGTATTGAATAGGGTTGAGACATCAAAAAGATCAACAAATCTTCAACAAGCTCTTATTCACGGGGGTGGGGCATACCTCCAATAGTGATGTTTTCTCAGAAAAAGCCTGCAGGAAAGTGGAATTAAAACTACATACATTGAATAGGTACAAAGCTGAGTGACACTTTCACATTCAGGGGCATTTGTTTTGAAATAGAATGGTAAAAATTGGGTCATTGGGTGAGAGCTTAATTTGTTGCAATTCGATGAGACAAAATGTACAAAAGGGTAATCACTTAGTATACAGTGTGATCAATAAAACCCTACATTCAGGAAAGATATTTTTCTTCACCTTAAACGTTATTTTTGCTTGAATGTTCGCTTTGGGTGTTTAGAGGGATAAACAGGCATCAGAAGATTTTTATTTGGGTGTTCTTTCGGACTTTGGGTTCAGAACTATGTTCGATTTTGTCGGAGAGACCTAAAAATTCTGGTTTTGTGCGCCGAGTTTTAAGCCATACAATGCGGAGAGATGGGCCGGACAGACGTATACCATAACCATTATAGCAAAGATAATTAACATATGCAATTTCAGATGGTAATCGATTTCTTCTCGACAAAAAACATATCAGTTTGAAAAAACTATTGTGTAACATAATTATAAGTACAATTCTTCAACAAATTAATTACCATTGTTCATCATAAAGAGTTCCGTTATGAAATCACTCCATATCAATTTCTCAGTTCATCCATGAACATAATGAAACTGCTCAAAGATTGTTTTATTTTACAATCTCTAAGATAATTTTTGTCACAAATACGTATACTCAGCGTCCAAAATAAAAGCTGAAGTTTTCTTTCTGAAAGAAAATTGAATTAAACTTGAAATTCAATCTTGCATTGGTTTTTCAAGCGAATACAAAAAACTCCATGGTTTCACTTTGCTCCAAAGTTTTCCGTTGTGGTTTAACCATGAAATCTTGCTAAACCAAAGTAAACTGTGGCCTTACACCATATCTTGACTTTCCTGATTTGGGAAATTGAACTTTTTTTTTTTCACTAGCATTTTCTTTTGTATATTCTCCTCTATTATTTTGTAACTCAATTCTCTCACCTTCTATTGTCTAACAATAATTTAATGGTTAAATGGTTTTACTCAAATCACGGCTGAAGACCATGTTCTATGTAAACGATTCATCTTTTGTTGGCTCAAAATCGCCAAACAGGATTTTTAAGTCTCTCGCAAAAATAGGCATAACTTGTTTCCTCCAAAGTCCAAATGGCACCAATAAACGTGTCTGAAAGCATATTTACCCCTCTTATAACCAAAGGCAAACTTGAGCATAAATAATTCTTAACTATTTTAATTATTTTTTATTCACATTAAAATGGAGGGTTTTTATTGACTCAACTGTAGGGTTCAAAATTAAGTCCCATTCTCGAAGTTTGGGGAAGAGGTTTGAGGAAGATTTTTGAGTCCAAACCTCATGGAAAATGTGGGGAACTCTCGATGTAGGACGTTTTTTCAAAATGGCCCCAAAATTCCAGAAAATGCATACTAAACTAAAAACTAAGCAGCTTTCTGGTATTTCACGTCACATATGGTAATGATCAAAATGAGTTGAAAGTTCAAGTTATTTGGGCGTCATATTTGACCCACTTTTATCTTGGTGTGAGCATACTGAATATAGAGTTTCTACTATGTCGAAACGAATTGGTGTAATTCGGAGAGTTATGTCTTTGTCAACACTGATGATGGATTAACGAGCCTCTGTCAACAACTTACACAAGGATCCTCACTCCATTCAGTGTTGACAAAGACATCTGCCAGTTGTCGAAACGTCCACAAGTGTGGTTTAAATTGGACTAGTACAAAGATTTTTTTGGAATAAATAAGATTTCTATTTGTCATATTGAAACATATTATTTTATTTAAATTTGAAATCAGGTTGTTTAAAAAAATATCAGTAATCCTTGGTATATAACATTTTAAAGTCATTTTTGTTAAAACATGCTAAAATTGCATTGAATACGAAATAATTCATGTCACCATTTAAATTTTACCACATTTCAAAGCTATCATTTGTACATCGTGTTACAAGCGTTTCCAGCATGCCATTTCAAATGGGGTTTTGTATTGATTTGCGCTGCCATTGTCTTCACCTTCGATTACCGTGTCAACGAACTTGTAATGGTCCAATGCTTTGTTTAAATAAGAAGGCTAAATAATATGGGGAGTGTTTTTTTAAATCCTAGACTTATTAGTTATAGCCGTTTGAGTGTAATTGATTCTATCGCACGATGACGTGGACGGCAATCGTGCACGGCGTTGGCAACAGACAGAATGCAATTGGAGGGATATCTCCATCATATCTGTGGTCATCGTGGCGATTGACCAGTATCTCAGACGTCACATGTTGGAAGTTACCATGCCAAAAATGGGGTCGACGCCCCTTTAACTACATTGATGTGATTTGCTCGATACATCCCCAGGATCCATCTGACATCCCCAACCTAATGACAAACAATGACATTTGGCGCTTACATGTGAACAGCTCTCGGCTTCGGCCGTTGATGATCAGATAGTAATTGAATAGGGTTAGCATTCAAAGAACGATCAACAAATCTTCCACAAGCCTCTTATGTGTGGAAACCCTATAAAATGTCATTTCATCATAGCCCTTGCATAACATTCAGTTAATTTGTCATCAATTCCAATCATGTTTGCGCGACATAGTCTCAATTTCCATGACAGAGTTTATCGTGAAAAAAGTTGCCTAAAAACTGTTGCGGGGAAACCTATAATATTTCCGTCGTTGTTAGGAGCTTTTTAGGTGAACCCGAATTTTTAATAGAAAATTTGGGGGGAATCCGAAAAAACAAGTGTAAAAAAATCGTGATAAATAACGGGCATTACGCCCTTCTCCGCATCCCTTATATCCACTGGTCAAGGATTTTTTCAATGGGAACTGGTTTTTGACTTACCATTGGGTGATTTTAGGCATTTCTGGGAAATCTTTTTTTAATATTGTTTAAACATTAAAATTAAAAAAAATCGCATTTCACTTTTGGTTATTTGGCTACCTATTGGGGACAAATTTTTTTTTTTCTTAAGGCAATGATGCAAATATGGCCTGCTCAAGTGTGATTAGTGTTAAACGCCTGGAACTTTACCAAAAAGCATTGCAATACTTACAGTGAGCCCTGTGCATGTTTCAATCAATCGTAATTTCTGGACAGGTGTCGAGCCGCAATGAGGCTGTGTGGAGGGACGTGCGTGGCAGATACCAGATATTACGGTACTACATGATGTATCCAAACACGTTGTTGACATGGCCTGGAACTTCACTTTCCCGAAGAGTGCCAAGTTAATTGATGTCACGTTATGTTAGACTTATTTAATAATAAAGGTAATACAAGATAGAGTAGACCATGTAGCCTAGGCTTAGTACAGGGAACCTTTCGTCGTTTTTTCTGACATGTGTCGGCAATGAGGGTGATCGTAAATGTGGAAATGCAAAAGATTGATATTGACTCGTCTGACATGCCTCGAAATTTCAAGTATGACTCCGTTGTCCAGCCTAGGCCTGTAAGTCTAGTATTAGAGGCTAGCGTCTACATGCCATGATGTGTGATTGAGCGCATGCTTATGCATGTTGTTTTGTCAAATAATTACAACTTTTTCAGTAAGTGAAGGGATGTGATTTTTCCTCTGATTGGAGGATTCCTCTTTTCTGACCCCTACAAAAGTAGCAGAAGATCTGCTAATTTCCGCCCATTTTCCTGGCCATACAGATAATTAAAGCGCACTGGCACATTTCCCAATATAAATTTCTTCATTTGCTCCAATGATAGTCTAGGCCCATTGGAAGAACAGAGATTTAATATTTAATATACACATAAAAATCACATACCCCAAAACAGATAGGGACATTGGATATAGGATAAAGATATCCAGGTAATTTGTAGCCAACTTTTATTTTTAAGGTTTTCCATAACTTTAATCAACAAATGTGTATAACCGTTGTTGTTCCTAATAACCCCCTGCTCTTAATAAACGCCCCCTACGATTTGTGAATAAAACAATTCAAGAAAATGATTTAAGCTTACATAAATCACATGATTTAATGGCCGGGACTGTCATAATCCGTATCATAATCGCTTTTATGCAGTGTTTGTAATCGTTTCATTAGTATGGAACTTTGACATCGGGAGTGCGAAAACAGCGCCCCCCTGCTCGGTCGTTTCTATTATTGGTAATCAGCGAAAATAAGCGTGTGTAGGGTGATTTGTGCAGCGCTTTTTGTACTTTCCATTTTTGACTGTAATAAACGCCCTCCCTTTGGAAAATCCGCCCCCGGGGCGTTTATTAGTAACAATACGGTATTACATAAATATTTGTAGCTCTTCCTCACTGATATTAAAACCACAAAGGTTCTAGACTCGGATCAAAACATTGTGCTACGGGTGGGAAACATGCAGACGGCATGCTTGTTCTTGTGTTCAACGCCATTTTCGTCGTGTGCTGAATTTCGCGTCGCCTGAGACGTTACATTACAAAATCGTTCCGTTTACCCATAAGGAAGCTGATTTGGTCTTAATCATTTCGGGTGAGGGCTTTTGTATATAAAAGCTTTACAACCATGCAAAAATATCGATTTTGAAAATTCTTGAGGGCGCACTATTTTTCAAATGTGCCAGTGTCTCTTGAACTGGTATGGCTATCATGCCTTATCTTTACTATCCCAATAATTGTGACTACACATTTGACATTTATTTTAATATTGGTCATTATCATATCACATTCAGATACTATAATTGACCAATGTTAAAATAAATGTCAAATGTGTAGTCACAATTATTGGGACTAGCCTTATCTTATAATGCAAGCGGTTATGTAGTTCCAGTAATTGTAACTTATGGCATCATCTTAAAAATTTTGACATAATCTTTGGTGCCATAGATAGTCTATGATAACAGCAGCCATAAAAAAGTTAAAACTATCTTGTTATGATCATCAGGACTAAGCGGCTATGTAAAAGATAGTCCTGCTGAGCATGACTCATCCATATGCATGTATGTACATAATCATTATAGACTGTTCATCATCATCGTACCACTTGTAGTGGTCTTTATTATTATAGTAATATAGGCCTCCGGCCCTTCATACATCATACAAAACATACATAATAATTTGTTTGGAACGAGACACTTTACAAATATCTTGGATCAACCATTATAATATTCAAAGTGTTCTCTTATCTTTTGTAGCATGATATACATACTGCACAAGGTTTTTAATGATCATCTCATTTTGTGAGCTCATGAGATTAATAAATTTATCATAGATGGTGTTATAGCAAGGGATAAATTTCACCCTTATTCATGATAGAATTTCTCAGATACCACAATATACTCATCTTCACACCCATTAAAGCAAAGTTCACAGTACCGCTCATCAACAGGATGTGTTCTCTTCTGCGTTTCCATTTTGAGCACATGATTCCCTAAACAGAGCTTTGCTAAGGCCTTTGATTTTGAATAGCAATCACCAGATATTTCTGCACAAGAAAATTTTTTGAAATTACATAGTACGGAGTTTATTTTTGTGAACAAATCTCCAGTCAACCATTCTGTTGGTGTATCTTTCACTCTGAGTGGTTACCAGTCAAAATAAAAGCTCGTTACCAACACCTTGGTTTATCCATGCTGACCAAAACCAATTGAAATAAAATTTTTTTACGTTTGTAACCCATGTCATTTTACCATTTTCATTCAAGTGAAGAAGCGAATATAACTATTTACGTGGATATCTATGATTTCCCATTTTTCCATTGTAACAAACGCAACCATATTTTATAGACGAGCTATCTGCTATGTAGAAATGAGTACCTGCACAGTCGCCGATACAGCATTATTTGTTGTTCTTTGGGTGAAACACCAAAATTGCTTACCTGCATTTACTGAACCCTTCTTCGATCCACCATATCGTTTAAATCCCAAATTTTCAGAGCAAAAGAAAACGTACAGGAGCATAGGTAGAATTATTGCATCAAATATCTTAACATTGTTTCTAAAGACATCTTGCCTGCCTTTCGTTAATGCACGTTAAGGCAAATATGATTTTTGGCTGGGTTCTGCAATGACATTTGTGGCCTACCCCCAACAATTACCAGTAGAACCTTGTTACACCCAATATTTGTAAGATTTCCTACTTCGACCGTGGCCATCATAAACCACTTTCACGTCTTCTCATGGACCTCCTTTACGGGGGGAAGACCATAACTTTGCTTACTCAAATTCACTTTCATACCCCATTTGTTACAATAACTATGAAGAGTGTCAAGATATCTTTTGTAGACTGTAAAGGCATACTGTTAGACACGTCATGTGACGTCACAATTATTGGGACTAATGTAAAAGACACAAGGATAAAAGCCTAACCAGATTCATTAGAATGCAGCTGCGTTAATGGGAACTCTGTTCATATAGCATCCCTGCCCAACCTATCAGTATCATGCCCCAGAGTAACCTAGCGAGGCTAATGATTTAGGCTTAGCTTGCTAGCTAGCCCCTAGGGCTTACATGTAGCCTTAAGTTATGGCATGCCCTGGCTGGGGCCAGGCCAGTCCTGCTAAGCATGAATCGAGTGTCCTATCTTTTATTAAAAGGATTTTTTGTTGCAAATCCTTGGAAGCGGTACTATAAAACAAGGTATGCAATACTTGACGCATTTCTCAAGATTTAAGTAATTATCCATTTTTTCTGAAACAAACCTTTTCATCATTTACCTAATTATTGTCATTGTATATACACTGTTAAGTTAACCATTCAATTTTTTCCATTTCACATGTTATTATTTTTATTTAAGACTACAAGAGTCAGTACATATGGAATTGGAAGGAAAAGACAAAATCACCAGTTGCCAATACCAGGCAAAGACCTTTTGTAAGTACCTTTTAAGAAAGGTCGAATTCTTCTTTTTTTAGTCGGTTTGAAATTTGTTTTCTGAACTGGGACAGTACTTTTGTAATCTTACATCATTCTTATACTGAAAAAAGAGATTCTGTTCTTAGTGTTTCTAGTTTGATCAGCATTATGGTGTGACTGGAAATAAGACAGTCAGCAAACTAACAGAAACAACCTTAATAATTAGATTATTCATTTTGGGATTTTGTTAAAACACAATTTCCGATCATTTTAAGCTGCAAATTTTGGGGAACTGACACAAAAAAATTTTCTACGAATTTTTTTTAAAGTAGGCACTGGCACATTTTCAGAAAATATGAAATATCTTCAATACTCACAATGAAGTCTTGGCCAATATATCTCTATTCTCTATCTTCCTTTGTATATTTGCAGACAGAACTCCGCTCTACCATCCATGGATCTTCTGCAGCTTTTTGCCATGCAGTGCAAGCCGATAGAAACATCTGCAGTTCCTGGGTGGGGTCTGAAGGAATGTTCAAGAAGATTGAACCCCCCAAGCGAAAGAAAGGAGGTTGAACTCCCCTTGAAGTGAAGATGAAGTGGTAAATGAGAGGGGAGGTTTAGCTTTGTTATGTTATAATAATTTGTTTTGAACCAAGCACAAATTAATGCATGTGGTCGAATGAGAAGGTCATGTCAGGCAGGCTTGTTGGGATGCTTGTTACCATGGCAACAGCCTAATTTGGCCCGCTTTCAAAGAGTCAATGGACATAGATTTAAGTGTTTTCCAATTAGATACCTACAGGCTCAGTAATCTTGTTCAATTTGAGAATGTGATACACCTTTTTATTATTTTATAACTATTTTGTTTTTAATGCATTCAGTGTTTTGACATCACTGCAGAGAAATGGAATATAATTACATGTTTTATGGTATAATAATTTACAAACTTTATTTTAGAATTAAAATCACCAGCCATTCATGTGTACCCCGAATTTTAAATCGTCCCGGTTGATTTGCTCCGATTAAGTCTGAATTTGACCAAAAGCGCGCATAGCGCGTGAAATTGCGTGAATTTACTTTAATTTTTGCCAAATTTGTGCTAAAATTGGTTGAATTCCTCAAAAGAGGGATAAAAATGCATATTTTGGCCATATCGTCCCGCTTTTTTCAAGCCAGATGGGGACACTTGCCCCCCCCCCCCGGTCGGTTGCCACTGCAGCCATTGTACCTGAAACACTGAGTGGCACACATAGGCAGTGTGAAAGCAATGATGGGCATATCAATGTACATCTATAGGAGCTGTGCCTTACACACTCAATGCTCATTATGCAGCAGCTTTGTTTGATGCTTGCCAGGTTTGTTTATGGAATGGTAGACGTGCGTGTATAGAGAGATGTGCATGTTACCTAAATTACAAACTTGTAAAACTTATTTCCCTAGACATATGAAGACCAAGACTTGGAATTGAAACCACTCCCAGAGCCAAGCCTGTGTCCTGCCAGAAGGACTACCCAATACTCTATTTGTGATATAGCTATGGTGGCTGAATTTCTTAACTGCTACAATGGACTTCTCATGAAAGATGACCATATCCTATTCTGTTCAGGTGGCAAGTAAAGGGTAATCACGATAATGCGAGAGGAGACAAACAATTTGTAATTTAATTATGTTAGCTTATAACTCAGTAAAAGATAAATGAAACAATGTCTTTACCCGCTGATCCCATAAGAAAATGCATCAACAGAGGGCGTCATCAACTTAATTGCAGCCGGGTCAATGTGGTCCTGTCTAGGTCACGCTATTGGGCCATGCGTGTATTCTAATAGCACCTTTGAAACCGGCAACATTGTTACTGGCAACATTGTTGTTGAGGTAGTTGCAAGTAGTGTGGAATTTTGAAACTTTTCTGTGTCGTATGTGTATACGATCGGAAAAATATCAAATTTGAGCATTGTTTTTTAAATGCCAAAATGGTAATTGATCGAACTGCAAACGTTAGAGCAGTATTGACACATTTTTAAGAGAGCCCCAATTTTCGAAAATTGGGATTTTGTTCTGGCCACCCAGCCATTTTGTAGGATTTTTCCCTGAGGTCATTTACATCCCTGTAATCCACTCTACAGACTAAACCAGATTATAGTCAATGAACATCTAACATGGGATGGTGATACCATATTACAAATCATGTGCTGTGTACTTTTGGACAGGTTATGAATATTAATGAGCTCATTTGTATATTTTCAATAAAATGTGATTACAGGGGCGGATCCAGGATTTGAAAAACGTCAAAATTACCGGGGGCTGAAAGGCTAAACTTGTCCAAAATGGGCTGATTTTGCAAGATTTTGCAGAATTACCGGGAGGCGTGCGCCCCCTCCGCCCCTTCCCTGGATCCGCGCCTGGATTAAACCACAGTTGTGCATGGGGCCATCTTAATTACACACTGCGTAATTCTTGTTTGCTATTTGATTTGTCAGAGTCTCTGATGAAAGCCTTGGGGCGTGGTAGAGAAGGATTTACCTACCTGTCTAGAGTGCTTGTCATATTACTAAAGACGCTACTAAAAGATGAGATAACAAAGGTAAGAAAGGTTTGAACCTGCAAGATAATCGTTTTCAAGACCAAATGGCTTGTCATATTACTAAAGACGCTACTAAAAGATGAGATAACAAAGGAAAGGCTTTGAACCTGCAAGGTAATCGTTTTCAAGACCAAATGGCTTGTCATATTACTAAAGACGCTACTAAAAGATGAGATAACAAAGGTAAGAAAGGTTTTGAACCTGCAAGGTAATCATTTTCAAGACCAAATGGCTTGTCATATTACTAAAGACGCTACTAAAAGATGAGATAACAAAGGTAAGAAAGGTTTGAACCTGCAAGATAATCGTTTTCAAGACCAAATGGCTTGTCATATTACTCAAGACACTACTAAAAGATGAGATAACAAAGGTAAGAAAGGTTTGAACCTGCAAGGTAATCGTTTTCAAGACCAAATGGCTTGTCATATTACTCAAGACGCTACTAAAAGATGAGATAACAAAGGTAAGAAAGGCTTTGAACCTGCAAGGTAATCGTTTTCAAGACCAAATGGCTTGTCATATTACTCAAGACGCTACTAAAAGATGAGATAACAAAGGTAAGAAAGGTTTGAACCTGCAAGATAAGCATTTTAAAGATCAAATGGCTTGTCATATTACTCAACTCAAGACACTACTAAAAGATGAGATAACAAAGGTAAGAAAGGTTTGAACCTGCAAGATAAGCATTTTAAAGACCAATTGGCTTGTCATATTACTCAAGACACTACTAAAAGATGAGATAGCAAAGGTAAGAAAGGTTTGAACCTTCAAGATAACCATATTCAAGATCAAATGTTGAGTAGGATCATCAAATTAGCTTGTATTTTACATGTGGCATGAGTAACCACATTTTTAACAAGCAATATTATTAAAACTGCAAGTCATACCAATCAAAGTCATCCTACCAAATTTTACAATATGCATAATTCCTCTAAATTTTATCCAAAATGGAAATGCATCTTGAAGTTCTTGTGAAACTTTTGTGCTTGCCTCTACAAATAGTTTTCTTTGAAATAAAGTTCAATTGACCGTAACTGTTAACTCCTGTAAGCTGCTATTATTACTTGTATCATTGTAAGTAAATCAAAAGTTGACACCAAATTTTTAAAAGATTTTTAAAATAATTTGGAAATATTGCACCATCTAAGGAGGTTGCATTTTTTTGGGCACAAGCTGTACTCCGAAAGAACAAGAACAAGGGCTACATTTTTGTGGCCTTTTGAGTTGATAATTGTGACATGAGTGATCATAGAAAATGAGTGTAATTTACAAAACAAAGTCTCAACTTCAGAAAGTGGGAACTTTGGTCACTATAGACTGTATTTTGATTTCCTTTACAGGGCTATCGTGAGCTTTCTATTAAGCTATCGGAGATGAAAGTCACTGCGTACACATCATCTGAGCTACTACGTTTGTGTTTGCGCTGCAGCAATCAAGGCAATAAAGAGAATGATGACAGTGATTCCAGTGATGAAGATGAAAATGATGTTGTGGTATGTAACTATATGTCCCTGGTGAATTTTTCCTGTTGCCCAAATCATCCAAAAATGAGTGAGTCATTCACTTTGCGGGGCAACATGGTAGAATGATGTAGATGGTGGTATCCAAATTTTTTTTTTTTTAATTTTTTAAGATAGAAAAATGGAAAAGTATCCTTTAGGTACCAGAATACTGAAACATAAGTGTCTTTTAAGACAGGAATATTGCATTGGACATAACTGGCAGGGTCTAATCCTGATTATTCCCAAATCAGAATGCCCATTTTTATGTTGTACTTTTTAACAAATACTCCCATACATGGTACTAAAAGTTACAAATTGCCCATGACCCACACCTATCAGAGTGCCCATCACTTTGATATCACTGGTAAACAACAATCTTTTGTGCTCATCTTTGTTTCTACAGTTTTGGAGCAGCCTTGGTGGTCATCCATGAGTAGCTGGCCTCCATGACCTTTGCCTCCAATCTGTATACACTTATATGGGCATTGGGTTGTTGGTTCTTCTGACCAAGTTTTGTGAAGTTAGCAATAGACGATTTGCACAATCCCCATAATGCATCTCGTGATGTGCACATTTCCATCCGGGAACTTGTACCAGAGTTCATGTTTACAAAAAAATTTTGTTGTTAACTCGCGTCGCTGGACAGTGCCTAAAACTACAATATAAAGTACTTTTTCATGTGAAGTTAATCTCAAAGAAATGTAGAAGAATATGCAAAAAACAACCAAGGCACTCATGTTGAAATTTACGGCAAAAGGTGGAATTTTCAATCGTAAATGTGCCCTAATTGTCACCTGCTGAACGATTACCGCCATCTTACAGCAACGTCACATATAAAGTAAGTTTTCAAGGGCAAGAGTTCCATATGTACCCCCCCCCTTCGAAGTTCTACAAGTAACAAACTATTTTTTATATTTAGCCTTAGGGTTAGCGTGTTTATTTGTATTAGGCCATAAATAAAATGAATTGGTTTCCTGTAGAATCTTAACGAAGGGGTACAAATGGAACTCTTTCCATTTTCAAGTATTGACATTGTGCTCTTAACCGTATGTTTTTAGCTGACTTGAGGCTGGTACAAGTTCCCAGATGGAAATGGGCACTTCATGAGATGCATTATAGGAATTGTGAAAATTTATAGATTTTCAAAGATGCCCAATCCGCTGACATATTCTATTTGAAAGCAAACTCAGCGTTCATTTTCTAATGTACTGTTTGGGGCAAAGGTATTTCCATAACGTGACCCACTTCTCTCTGACACACTTATGAATTCGGAAACTTTAACAGAATAAACCATATGGCTTATTCCATTATGGTTTCAAAATTCATAAGTGTGTCAGAAAGAAGTGGTTCACCTTATGGAAACACTTGGTGGAAGCAGACAACCAGGCCAGGGGAAGAGATTGCTTTTCAATAGAGTGGAACAATATTCCATCATATATTTCTCATCCAAATCCTCTGATGGCAAAATTTCTAACAAATAGAGGGGAACAGTCATATGCATAAGTAGTCCCATATTGGCCATTGTGTTACCTATATGTTGGTAGCAGAACATGGTGTATTTCAGGTATGCGTAATGGCTCTATTGAAGTTACTTTTGACAGAATAGGTAAAGCTATTAAAAAGTTCTACTCATGATTTCAAGTTCCTTGTTAGGAAATTCACCAGAAATTGTAGGCACCAAATTGCAATCAGGCATTTGTGTTGCATTTTACACATATTTTCAACTCATGAGGGGGCACATCCCTCTTCAGACATGCAAGCGCTTGTGTTTATACGCACCTCATCTCACCCCATCAGAGTACACTGACACTGCCCATGAAACAGCGGTGTCATGGAGTTATCAGACATTGCCGTTTAAGATTTGTTTTTGCACAACCTGTCAGCCAATCTCCTGTTTCATCTTGTGGAAACCTCCTGATGGGAAGCACACAGAGGCAGAAGATCACTTCAGTATTGTGATACCATCAAGAGTGACGTTAATAATAATAATAATATTGATGTTGATTTTTTTACGCCAAAATATCCACCCTACAGAGTGCCCAAGACATGATTGCCAATTATTATTACTGCTGCCCTCAGAAAATCATCAATCATTTCACTTCATCTAATGTATGTAAATCTATTTTAAGTATTTTGCGATTCTCACGGTCGCAGTCGTGTCATAAATAGGCTATTCCTCACCCTCCCTCTGAATACTGGAGTGAAAGATTACTACTGTGTTGAATAGGAAAGATCAATTATATCTGAAGAGCAGCCTAATCCTTTTACAAATCAATTCCAACTTCTTATATGTTGTGCATTTTGATATTCTCTCAATCACCTTTCAAGAAAATTTGAATCCATCATGTCAAAGCTGAAAGAATTTTCGAAAAGTATAATTTCTCCATATACTCCAATGCAAAGTTTCAGTCCAGATTTGGGGAGTAAGTGCAATAACTGGAGCAAATACCCGGATGTGCGACCGAGTGAATACTTTGCAAAACGACAATATCGCCAAACAGCTCATTTTGTCAGTGTTACCGAAAATGCATATATGAGGTTTTGCTCTTAGAGGTCAAGTACACATATGAGGTTTTCCTGCCCAGCGACGAATGTAATTATACATTATTTTGGAACAGGGTGCCATCTCAGTTTCATGCACGTGTAGATCAAATTATGAAAATATGCAGTCTTGCTCTCTTTTTACTTTATTTTTACTCATGCGATATTTCCTATAATATAAAAGTCAGATTAGGTGTTTTAAATTAGACTTCCGTTTGTTTCTTTTCCAGCCATACAAGCTCGTTGAGAAGCTAGAAACTTGTGAGTTCTTTGAGCTTCAACCAGAGGAGAAACTGGAGATATTGGTGTGTGTCTGTCATCGCATTCTTGACTCCAATGCTGTTCAAGAATTCATAATACAGAAACAGAATGCTGCAGCTGAGTTATTGTAAGGGAGTGGTCATTATGCACCAGGGGGAATGGAGGAATTCAGTTGTTTTGGGTGAAAAAATTTGCATTCCTCTTTCCATTCAAAAATTTCACAATCCCCCCTTATTTTATGACAGTTCTCTTTTTAAAAGTTTGTGTTTCTCAAATTTTTCATGAAAATTTTCATATCCACCCGCTCCATTTTTTTTTATTTCTCCCTTTGTTTATCCGTTGTTTATTTAGAAAAATGAACTGGTCTCCCAGGAAGCCCTAATTTTACAAACATGTTTTTTAACTCAACTCTCATCTCATTTATTTTCCATCATTTAAAAACCACATAGATAATCGCAATTACAAGGAAGATGGAGGAGGTACAACTGGAAGCAAAAGCCTGAAAATGTTGTACCCCCATTACAGCAAATAACATTTAAAAATCATAAATAACATACAAATTACTTACAAGACAAGCAAGCAAAACACTCAATAGAACATGTACAATTAAATGAAAATATATAGGTGACTTCATTACAGTAATGGTTTCAATAAATGGATTATATACTAAATTATAATTTCAGAGTATACATGTATGTACAAAATTAATCATTTAATTTAAAATATGCAGAGACATGGTATAATTTGAAATAACCTGTTACATACACATGCATACAAAAATTAAACATGTAATAATTTGCTGAGAAAATGACTATGAAAAAAAGTGCTTCATTCTCTGTAAGTCAAAATTTACACAAAGTTTAGGAAGCTTGATCCATAAAACTGCATCCCTATATTGAAAGTTTTCTTGCCCAAAATTGTTTTTCACTGAGAACATCTAAACTGTTTGAGATAGGTTGTGAGTACATTTGAGTGTGCAGAATAAGTAAACATAATTTTTGAGGAAGTAGGTGTAATATGATTTAGACACTTGAAAGCAAGAATAAGTAACTGTTGCTCCCATGTACCAATAAGTATAGTCCAGTCCAGATCCTTCATTTTGTCCACTGGAGTTATGATATCAACTGGGAGTAAAACATGCACAAGTCTATATTTGACTTAGATATATACTCCCCGCCTAAAAATCTGAACGATGTTGAAATGGCCATCAACGTGCTCAAACTTGCTTTCAAATGAACGCGCCAAGCCGGCTGGATAAATCTCTCAAACTTCCACATCATGCTTCGTTATCAATGCATTACGGACACAGGTCAATAAGCAAACACATTACGCGAACAACGCTCCTGGCATTTATTATTATAATTCACCTACATACCTTTTTAATACAGTAATTTACATCGTTCAGATTTTTTAGGCGGGGAGTATATTTGACTACAGATAAATAACCTGCTCATTCCAAGATAGTTGAGGGTCAAATGATGCGCCCAAATTAAATATTTAAACTTCTCAATCATCTCACCTTCATAATTAAGAAATTAGTCCTTAAACTATAAATTAATTCTTTTGTCCAAACCCAGCCACTTGATTTTCTTAATGTCAATGTTTATTTTTTTGAAATTGTTGGTTTTGATCATTTTGCAGAGTATTTGATCAGATGAATTTTAGAAGGAGAGGTGTGTCATCTGCATACATAACACATTTTCAACTATATTAACAAGAATCGTCCAGTGAATTAAGAAAAATAACAAGAGTAATGGCCCCAATATTGATCCTTGAAGGGACCCAAAATCAAATTCTTGAATTTGAGAGCGGAATTTATATACCTGCGTGGGTTTCCTACCACAAAAGTCATATTTTGAACGCCAAAGTCATTACCTGTGATGCCTTCTTTTGGGTAATATATTTTTGTAACACAAGGTTATGGTTTATGGTATCAAATGCCTTCTTGAGATCAAGGAAAATTTCACACCCGTAACCATACTGTCATTTGCATTTTTCATAAGAATGTGTATAATACCAATACCCCTCCCCTGTTCAACTGTTATACTAGACTTTGGAGGACGGGGGGGGCCACAGTCAATCGCTTGCCTTTCACAATGCGGACCCGGTTCAATTCTTGTTGAACCAGTGTTGTAGGTGATTTTAGTTTCCGATACATACCCATCTTTTGCAGGTTTTCTCGAGAGCTCAGTTTCTTCTTCTCTTCCTGCAATCTAAAATCAGATAATATTTCCTTGTCACGGTTTTACTCAGAGGGTTGTTTTAACCATCCCATAATGCAATTGTAATTTATTAAATGTGCCTATACGTAACTGTACTAAACAACATGTCAGTACTTGGGATTAAAAGTGTTTCAAAGTTTAAGAACCAACGGGGACATTTCACAATTTTGGGAAAAAAAAAAATCAGCCCAAAATTACCTCAGAAGTACTAGCACTTTTTTATGGGCATATAGTGTAAACCTCAGGTTTTATGTGTTAAGAGGGTTTTTTGTGGCATCGCATGACCTTATGAAGTTAAATTTCGGGGTTTTACTGGTGTGTTGTAGCAACTTTAGGCACTCTGGTCAATATTGTGCTTTTTTGGTTGTTTTAAGCAGGGTTTCGGAAGTGATTTTGAGATGGCAATTTTTGTTTAAAATTGTACAAAAAGTAATATTTTTAAATCAATTTTGAGGCAAATTCTGATGGGGCACAATGTGTGGTTTTGTACATGGGGAGAAAGGTCGTTCATACTTCCACTTGCACTGCTTGCTGTGCAGTAAAACTGCGATGTTCCGTCACTTACGCTGCACTCCTAATCAACTTACTGCAGGTCAACCCAGGTCAACTGCATGTCACGGGTTGCCGTATGTTGCAGTAAACTTGTCAAGGATAGCAGTAAAACCATTTCAAAATTGGCATACTGCATTACTGCAGCACCACTGTACTGCCCCCCACTGCATCTTGCTGCAGGCTGCATCGCCAGTTTAAAATAATTTTAACTTGTAGCAGTACTGTCATTGCGTTGCAGCACATTGCAAATTATTGCAGTAACGATTTTGGGAGGCTTCATTGCAGCACTGCACGCACGCAGTGAAGTGTGAACGGACCTTTAGTGTCATTGGCGAATAGGTCAATTGTAGCTGGCTCTATCAATAAAACATTGAGTGCAAAATTGATTTGTAACTATAGTGCTAGTTAATTGTATGGCTGACACAAAGGTGTCTAAAATACATGATAATAACAATTTGCATGATTATTGACTGCTAATGTATACAATGTTAATTTCATTTTGCAGGGAATGAAATACCAAACCATTAAAGAGCCGAGGGATGAGCAGGAGGAGCCGAAGTTTCAAAAGAACCTTAGCATGTTGGTATCTAAAGTAATTTGAAAAAAGATAAAACATGAACAGTGTCGTGTGAATGCAGAAGGTCGTAAGTGCATAGCTGCCATTTGTTTAGAAATTCAATTAAAATTTTTAAAATTAGGTTAAAAACGCGTGTTTTTTTGTTTTTTAATGGTTCTTCAGGTGATTAATTGCCTGAAGAACCATTTGACTCAAGGAAAGATAAATTAAAAAAGATCAGGTCAACCACCTTTAATGCTAGTATTTCTTAGAATGTTTGGCCCTATGGATTATCCCAAATGTATTAAAATTGGGGGATTGTTGGCTTCTAAAATAAGGGCATATGGGGAATGATTCGTTTGTAAATATGACTAATTTTGGTGTAGCCCGGAAAAGCAACACAATTCCAACCATCTTTTTTTTTTTTCAGTTTTGAACGATGTGTAGTCTAGTGATACATTGGGTTGGGTGCCTACTTTGCCATTGAGTTGTTTTAATTATGTGTACTGCACTGATCATTGTTGTGTGTATTACCATCAGGATGGTATTCAGCTTGCTAAGTTGTCTCTACGCCAGCACCCAATTGGAACGGATCTTAATCATAATCGTTCCTGGCTCTTCAGTAATGCCATTTCCTGGGCTGTTTGTTGAGAAAGGCTGGGTAGATAAGCATGTAGAATATAATACAACTGAGGATGTGGAAGAGGAAGAAACAGGCGCAGGAAAGGAGGAGGAGGATGGGGGAGGAGGAGGAAAGGAGAGGAGAAGGAGAAGATGAAAGCGAGAAGGAAGAATACGCTATTCCAGTAGGAGAGCAAAGAGATGGACACACGAAGTTGCAGGCTGCCTTGTATGGAACACTTGAGTACATAACCATTCTACACCATACCATGGTATATAGCTGGCAGGGCAAGTGCATCCTTGAATTAAGCAATAACAGCACATATATTGAAGAGTGCCCCCAATGTTTCAAAATTCTTGAAATTTACACATAAATAAACATAAAAAAAATTGTTTAGTAAACTGTACCTGCAAGTGGTAATGCTAAAAAACGTGTAGTTTGTCATAAAAGAAGGTTTTTGTAATTATAAGCGGGATCCCCGATTGAATTTATGCGGAGCTGAAATGCCAATTTATTCCGTTACAGATGAAATAGTTTTCCACCTCACCTCATAAAATGATCTCTAACTTGACTTTGCTGACGGACGGAACAACTAATGGATTAGCGTAGACACGTACATGGAGCAATCAATTACACTGAGCTGATTTCCTTTCCATGTTGACTGAAACATATGCATTTCCTTCTGAGAAGTGGACTGCCCCAAAATACCTTTTTAGCACCCCTACAAGATATGGTCTCGACCATTGGACCCCAGGTAACACCCTTTCGACCATTGCTCTTCCTCAATTCCGTTTGGCAGCCATCAAACGGACGGACGCTTGTTTACCGCAGCTCTGGGGGGGTTTCATTAGCAGCCAAATTAATGAGATGTTTGATACTGGACTAGTTGTCGTCTCATACGGATACTCCTACTACTATACATAAACTCTTCTGGATATATTACTGGATTTATACTGGATTTATAGCGATCAATCGGACGGAATAAACTGAGACTTTTACACCGTACAAGAGCTCTTATTATGTATCCTTTTTTTGCGCCGATGCGGTCATGTGATTCTGTGTAGGCGGGTAAAATAAGGTAAACAAAGGCAGCCATTGACGCACGTGTTTGCTGCTTTGATGCCTTTGACTATATGTTTGAGTTTGTTATGTTTATTTGTTTAGCGGCCTGCTTGCTAACAATTAATATGGTCTGGTGTGTATATTACTTTTATATCTGCTCTGTGGTATACTTTAATAAATAGTTAAAACTGTGTTTGGAAACATGTCTTTAACCGTTGGTGACTCATTTACCGAGTTTTGGTTTTTTGTGGCCTGACGTTTGCGTACCGGGAGACCTCCACGGCACGCTTGTTATTTTGCTGTACGGTTTTAATTGCGCACGCTATTCCATCTACATCTCACGCTCACCCCGATCATGGCGCATAATTGTGTACGCTGCCCCGCATCCATTCATGAGTGGGATCCCCCTCCTCTTTGTGTCAACCACAGGCAATGTTCCCGCAACCGACCGGTGCGCCTCTTTCTGTATTAGACTGTCCGAGGTTCAATGGGCGCCCATTGAACATGGGTACGCGCTTCGTGTTGCGTCACGGGGAGGGGGGTGTTAGTCGGGCTCCGGTCCGGTGTTATCCAAGGCGCCCACTGCTGCTCTGGGTGGGGGGGGCTCCCCAAAAGGTGGGGTAGCTTCCGGCTACTTCGCGGTATGCTGACGGGGTGGCTGCGGGCCGCCTCCCAGCCGCCACCGGCCGTCGGCTCGCCTGGTTCACAGCCCTAGGGGTGCCTCCGGTGGCAGGGCTAGCGCGGTCCTTGCTCTGGGGCTTTGGCTTCGGTAATCCTTGGCGGGACGCCGCAGATGTTGGCTACGCTCACTGCAACCCGCGTGACTAGCCTTGCAGTCATGCATGCCCTCCTCAGCTTGCCACCGCACGCCGCTCCATGCCCTTCGGGGCTTGGCGTACGAGTGGTGCTCCCGCTGGTTGCCGTCCGGCAGATGCCCCAGCTGACTAGGTCGGCTTCAGGCCTCTTACACGGGTACGCCTGCTGCGTTAACTAGTGCTGGTTTTCCTGCACTGGTCTCCGCGCGGTCCGCCTAATGCGGGTTACCCGTGTGGGTGCCCCTGCCTCTGGCTTTCCTGCGGGCTGCCTTCGTGGCCTGCTCATGCGGGGACACAGTACCCGCCGCCGCCTACCTTTTCAGGTTACGCTGCCATCCCCGTATGTGGCTTACCCACCCCAGTCTAGCTGACTGCCTTGGGGCGGGACCAGTCTGGTGTGGTCTTTTGCGCCGGCTATAGCCACCAGGCTTAGTCACACACCCGGTGCCTCCGCCGGCGGCTGCCAGCCGCAGGCACCAGTGCTGTCGCTGCTGCTTCTGACCCGCTTTCGAGCGGGCAGTCGCGCCGCTGCCCTGCCAGCAGTTTTGTCTCCTTTTCTGGGAGCCCACGC
>JAMKCH010009285.1:0-77250 GCA_023653785.1 Ophioderma brevispina
CACATTTTTTTTGCCAAAATGAACCGAAAGGATGAGAGAACGATTACCTACAAATGTAGAAGCTGCTTTACAAAAGTTTTTGGCATTTTATGCACCAGAGCGAAGTTCACTGGGGGGGGGCTGGTAACTACCCCCCCCCCTGGTAAGTTGGGGGTTATTGACTAAATTGTGTAATTGTAAAAGCATGTCAGGTAGACAGAGACATAGCTGATATTGAATACTGGTAAAAAGAAAAAAGAAGGCAAACTTCCAACTTCCACCTAAAATTTGTTTTACGACTTATATGGATGAATATAATATGTGGTATGGCCAGAACCCTTGTAAGTATAAGCGATTACATTATGCGGAAAGGTGTATACAGCCTAACAAAGATAGCTTTTTTCTCCCATATCCAAAGTAGTGAATGGAGCTTATCATCATGCAGTAGCTTGGAAAATTTACAATCGATATGCTCCCTTTCTGTGGTCATTCTTCAGGACCCATGCGAATTCAGTACAGAGGAATGATTACCATGAAAACCTTGAGCATTTAGTGAACCAATCTGTGGCAATGGGAAGAATGTTGGCAGGCTGATTAGGATTAAGCTTAAATATTTGAGGATTAAGCTTAAATATTTGATAAGTGCTATTAATATTTATTTGATGATGTACATCACATTAGCCAAACAGAAATACTGCAAAGCCGTGATGGGGCTCTATAGTCCATTTTCCCCCTAACCTCAGTGCAGTGATGTCATAACCTTGGAGCGGCTTTTACGCACGCGTCATATAAGTCCGTCTGTGTGCTGCGTGTAAAAACGCTGTCACTTTGAGCCAGTGCGCGCGGTTTTTATCTTGTGCCGATCCCCCAATCAAATCTCGCCGTGACGTCACTGCACGAGGTAGGGAAATAAGTATAGAAGGTAATATTGTTGAAGTTCTTTTCTTTTGAGCCATATGTCCCCAAGAGATTTTCCTAAATATAATAATTCATTTTTAATATGGATATCCCTTTCATGCAAAAGTTTTGACCAATTTATTTTGAACGTGAAATGAAAGTGACCTATATATTGGCGAAAAGCTTGAAATTGGCTTTCAAGTAGGGGAAAAGTGGCAGCCTTTTAAACAGGTAGGCACTATCAGTGATTCCATAAGAAAGGTATGGCAAGTGCCCTTTCTGGGGTTTTTGAACTGGTAACCTTCAGCAACCAAAAGGCGAATATCCTAAGCAGTGGTCCATGCTCTCCAACAGAAATTTTCAATTATTTGTAGAAGTGGGCTTAAAATGAGGGGATACATTTGTAGAATTCTTATTCCCCAGAATAAAAAATTGCTTACCAAAGAAAAACAGCTGTACTGAAGAAATGTGATGTCGATCAGGCTCAATCAATCCATTGTTGCTAATATTCATTTTCACACAGCTGTTTTGGAAATGTCATTTTAAGTACACTTTTACAAATTGTAAAAAAAAAACCAAAATACAACAGCGACACAATTTTGACAACTGATTTGTGATTATTTATTCCTTTTACTACATTCCCTTTGGTAAATTTTATATAAATTTCCATTTCCACCAGGTAATATGATTTTCAAGAGAAATCTAAGTTTTGCACCGTTTCTATGGAAAATAGGCCATATAGAGGGCCCTATAACATACAAAACATGACTGTATGTAGGCCTTTTTGGCAAGATTCTCGCAATTAATTTGATTTTCGCAGAAAAAATAGCTTTTCCTTCTCACTCACTTTATTCAGTTTGTCAAAATTGTGTTTTTGCCTTTGCTTGAAGAGGCATTTTGGGGTGATCCACGCCTCGTTCCCCCGGCTTAACCTTAAAAAAAAATTGAGATTTTTATATCATCTGACGTTTGGCCCAAGAGCCTCCGAGTATGCCAAATTTTTATTGTATAGTCGTCTATTCGGAAGAAATTTGAATTTCTGTCCGTAAACGGATAATAATTACAACACAGTGGTCTATGAGACTCGTAATACAAGTATTGATCATATATCACACCGCATCAGAATCAAATAAATTTGAAAATGTCTTTACTTCAAATATATCTATTAACCATAAACAAAAGTGAGATGCAATCACAAAGTGCACTTTAAAATTGTTCTAACAATAAAACCTTTTGCATGGGTCAAACAGCTGCAAAAAAAGTGTGTATAAAGTTCACTATTCTGAGCAACACTAAAATCACCATATCTCTGGAACTGTAAACAGTCGCTATGGGTTTTCAGCAAATGAGCCAGGAAATGGGCAATATAAATACTATAACTCCTTTTTGCTTTTTTTCATGCATGATGTGATCACATGGATCTCCATCGCTTTTGTCTGTCATGCAGTTGCAGTATAAAGTAAATCCAACATTTACTACAATGTCCAGTTTTATCCTTTAGGTTGAATATGTTCTATCAATAATGTTACTTATACTTGATACAAAAATAAATGCAAAAAAAAAAATGATTTCTTAGAGTTTTTGATATCACTAACATTGTCCAGTACTTCAAAGGCACATTTTCCAATTTTTGGTAAAAATAAATGATAGAAACCAAAATAAAAATGAGACCACCTATAATATGTATTGATGAATAGCACAAAGCACTGTCATCAAAGGTACAACTCCCAAAGCATCACAGCAACCGCCTTGAATAAGCTTTGTTCCAAAATTTAGTTATGATGTTATTTACAAATTTGTATCACAAAATAACTAGCTAGCACAAGTCGAGGGGTGGAGGATCACAAAATACCCTGTAACCATGCATAATTTAAGTACTTTTTCCTGGATTTGCACAGATTGATTCCCATTTGCAACAACATCATCACTCTAACCCAGCAAACCAACTATTACGCTAGCGTGGTGACAGAATGATGCTTTAAGTACAATAATCGCTCCGGTAGCACAACATGTAATGTGGAAGTTTGTTGTAATATATATTATGTGAACAGGGATGTTTGCATTAATTAAAGGGATAAGCAGCGATAATGTGAGGGAATCAAAAATGTGGAAATGTATTTAGCTCATAAGTCAAAGATAAGTATGTACAATTCACTGCTTTAATATAGGAACAAAAACACAAAATAGTGACAAAAATTAAGTATTTGAGGAAAATTTGTCATGCCATCTCTCAAATAGACATACAGCAAAGCCTTCAAGTGAGGAGGGTTCTCAATCTACACTAAACAGCTGTTTGTGGTTTACACAGTACAGAATAAACAAAAATCAATAATGTTTGTGTTTGAGATCAAACTGTACAGGTTATGGTGCACAATATTACGCTTTTAAAATCGGGATTTCACAGGTAAAGGTTTTTTTGATCTCAAGCCAAATTTTTATACACATACATAGAAATTACAGAATCAGATAAAAAGAACTGCCTTGTCTTTAATACATGGGTTTTAAGCCAACCGCTTGGAATTTATTTTAGCACATCCATGCCAGTAATAAAAAATACCAAAATACAAATTTTGATGATTTTTCGATATTTTGGGATCAGCAATTGCTGCTTATCCCGTTAATAATTTTGTAGTCCAGCTTTATTTCATGACCTTTTACAATTCCTCATGAAATGAGGTTACTGTAAAGTGAAAATTTTACGCCGCTACATTAATTTTCGCGCTTTTCGCGCACTTCTGAGCTAGCACGAAATTAAAAACTCGCGAAAATGTTTATTTTGTGTGTAGGTCTAGTAGGATAGCTGAAAAGAGAGAATTTAAAAAAAGCAAAAATATTAAAAATTACAGAAACGCGAAAAAATTGTACACGCGCGAAAATTATCACTTTTACCAGTATTGTGTAATATCCTGATGACAATGTAAATGAGTTGTGAGACTTGGGATTCAAAACTGCTCACATTTCTTGAAATGTATTATTACCTGTGTCCTATACCATGTTGTCAAAGATAGAGTGAAGTGGTTAGTTGAGCCAACACCCATTGAAAGGGCTGTTTGTTTGTATAGATTTTTGTTGCACATATTTATTTTATTTTGTTTTCATGTAAATCAAGAATTTGAAGTTGAGTTTAGTATTTTTGGCACTACACATTTATCCTATTACTAAAGGTAGAATTGACCAGTGGTTGTAACCAGACCTTTGCAATGTTGGGGGCGGGGGGGGGGGGGCAGAGGGTGGCCGAGGCCATTTCTGAGGGACGAATTTGGGTCTTCTCCATCAGACCGCTTAGAAACGGCAGTTCTTAATTCGCAGGGCCCCCGCCCATGGCCCGGTTTTACGTCACTGAATTGAGTGACTTAGTATCAGAAGAAAAAAATAGCATCTTAAACATTTTACAATTATAAGTCATTTTTTTCTATAAATATCAAATATTTTATTTTAATTTCTTTGTCAATCAATTTTTATTCTTGGTTGCTTATAATCAAATTTTGTACTTGCAAAAGCACACCTTTTTGAGGAAGGTAACTTGTTGATTAGTTTTTGATACATTGTGCAAATATGGCAATGAAGTGAAACTGTGCTTCAACAAGATATTCAAGATTATTTCTGGGTAAGAGAGATGTAATACTTTAGCTTATACAATCGTGCCATATCACTGTGAACTGACAATTATCTCAGTCCGAAAAAAAAAAAAAATCTTTGAGGAATTTTCTGTGTTGCATGTTTGAATCCAGCATCTTTGTCACACAATATTTAGTTCAAATATTTTTTCCTTCCTAAATTTACCTCCTATGAGCTAATAAAGTATCAATTCCCATGTCTCAGTTCAATAGCTTTTCATGGCCAGTTATTGAACAAAACAGCCCTTTTTTGACATATATGATACGCAGAACATCATGGTCACCACTGTTCCCATCCCAGGCTACTGAAGTGAGTGAGTAACTGCCCATCTATTGTGCTGGTCCACTGTTACTATCCTTGCTCTTTTTTTTGGAGGGGGGGCAGGGGGGGATTTTTTAAAAACTTTTTATTTTTTTCTTATTTTAAAGCAAAAACTTCCTCCAAAGACACCACTTTGTTGGAAAATTAAACAAATGTTGTTGCCCACATAGGATAATTTGGCTGTCGCTCACTGATGTTCCCTTAGGTTGACAGTGCCACCCTTGCCTCCTGAATTCAAGACCCCATGACAAAACAATTCCACCGAAATATAGGATCAAAATCTAGACCAAAATGAGGCCTCACTTGAAGACAGACACTAGCACCATGTCTTGTGTGCGCATGCAATATGGACTTGTCAAAAGATTAAACTTTTCTGTGTGCCTGATATGATGGGTACTTCTTTTAACCATAACAGATCTAAGAGGCAGCAGGTGGAGAAATTCTTTACTTGTTTACTCATGAATGATTATGTGTGACAGTCCTACAGAACCTTTGACTTTTAGTTGAGTTAAAGGGATTAGCAGCCATTTGCTAATCCAAAAGGGCGCAAAAAAATCATCAAAATTCATATTTTAGTTACTGTTGTTACTGCTTGATAGCAACATAACCCTGCAAGTGGTGTTGCTTGAAATCTGTTTTATTAAAGACAAGGCGTACTTTTTATCTGATTCTGTACATAATTTCTATACGTGCGTACAAAATTCCGAATTGAGATCAAAAACATCTTTCCTGGTGAATATCACAGATTTTCAGTGTGATATTGTGCACCATGATCAATGCAGTTTGACCTCAAACACAAACATTGTTGATCTTTATTTTTCTACTGATGTAACCACAATCAGCTGTTTAGTGCATATTTTGAGATGTAGTTGCTGTATGTTGATTTGCGGGAGACCGGTCTGACAATTTCCTCAAACACTTCATTTTTTTCACTATTTGGTGGTTTGTTTCAACATTAAAGCAGTTATATGGAATTGTACACACTTATCCTGATTTATAAGTTAAAAAATGCATTTTCCACATTTTTTTCGATTCTCTCGCATTATCGCTGCTAATCCCTTTTAAAACAAAGTGTCTTATTTTGTGTCTTGATTTCAATTACTTTCCTATTGTTCCAAATAGCCAATTCCCTATTCAAATTGAGTACTGAAATTTGAGATTTTTTCCTGCAAATCAAGACACTCATAATGTACAATGTATTGCAGATGTTGTTTTCAGAGTCACAGCATTATATGCAGGCCTTGTACTTAACTTTTCAACACCCACAACTTACCAGCAAGGCTAGCTTGGCTTGTTCCTGTGTTTTAACATACCTTTATAGAACTGCCGGCCCGCTTAATTTACTTGCCAAAAACACATTACAAACTTACAAAATGGACATGGACGACGGGCTTGTGCTAAATTCGAGCCTGATTATACACATACAATCAAAAAAACAAAATGGCTGGCGCAAATGCTGAGACGTATTGAGATAAAATTACTTGCTAACCTAAAGGACTGAAAAGGGTGTAGTGATATTTGGTTTATCTATTCTTTTGGGCCTATAGAAATATTGTATCAGGACGGGCACATAAGTTGTCTATAAACAGGAAATGGTGCGATCAAAATTATGATAACAAAAAGGACAGTGTTACTAATTCTCCATTTAACCTTAAAGGTGGTTGTTCCGATTTATATGTATTGTGTTTCTACTTGATATGAAAGCCTGGCACTTGCACATACACCCCATCAAGTACCGTGGGAAACAAACTTGCAGTTTTTATGGTAGACGCAAATTCATGCAATAATGCATGTTGCAAAGCCCTATATTCATTACTGTGCTAATATTGATGGTTAACCAACCACTAAAACGGCGGTTTTTTTTGTTTATATCTTGGGAATGAAATGGATTTTGAGGGCTCAAATTTCAGGACGACAATGAGAAAAATACGGCCTTTCATATGATATCAAAATCGATACTACACACTTCCGGGTAAATCAGGGGGGGGGGGTCCCAAGCGATCGGGAAACATCACCTTTTAAAGGGGCTATGAAATGACTCACAATTTTTTTTTTTTGCAAAACACTCAAAATTAGACATTTATGACCATATTTAGAATCCAGCATGAAAAAATATATTTAAATGAGTACAACACTACAAACATCATAATCTTAGGTCAGTGGTTTTTGAGATAGCTTCCCAAATGACCTGTAAGTCATTTTAGAAGCTAAAGTACATTGACATTTTTGTGTGTAGTATGTGTTTCCTAATCTTACATGTATCAAATTGATCGACACTCTGGATGAAATTTGTAATTTTGTATTTCTGTCCGTTTACAGAGAGAAAAAACAACACAGTAGCTCATACATGTAACATCCAAATGCTGTCGGAATCCACAGAAATTTTGGAAATTAATTTTTTTCTGGGATAACCATAAAACACGAGGTGATAGGGTCACAAAATGCACCTTCAAAACACTTTGTTATAACCTGTACAGAATTTTCCCAGGAGGAAAGGGATTTAAAGGGGGATGGCCCGATATAAGGATATGAAGTTTTAATCTTGATAGATTGGCCTTCACTCCAAAACCCCATCTGTAAAGTTTCGCGCCAATATTTCAATCCGTTTTGATGTGAGAGCTAAAAACGTGATTTTGTAAGCCCCATAGAGTACTGTGTAAAATTAATATTGGTCGACCTAAATGGGACACATTTTCGCTTATAACTTCCAAACCAAACATCCTTTGGCTCTAAGATTTCACAGGGTAAATGAGAAAAATAGTAGCTTTCTTCTCATACCAAAATGTTGACCACTTCCAGTAAAATCTGGGGCTTCTGGGGACGAGGCTATTAGCAATCGGGCCATGGACCTTTAATTAGGATAATTTAAATATTTTATTGTGTGTGTTCATGTAGCTTATAGAATACTCCGACTCAATATTTTACGCGTACATATCTCTTGCACGAATTTGCCAGGCATGCAGTCCAACTGTGTGTTGTTTTGGCGGGAAGCAGGTGTACTTAGCAACATGTGCAAGTAATTATGGGCCAGAGTACGGGCCTGGTTTGAATTTCTTATTTAAAAATAATCAGGAAATCAGGAAAGAATGGAGTTTTTGTGACCTGACAAGTTTTACTGTTTTGGAAGCAACAGATTATTTCTAAAAGCCATTTCTTCTATTGAAACTTTCTTGGCTCTGCAATAATGGAATTGGGTGTTCAGAAACCTATTATCATCACTGCAAACTGGTCAAAATTGAGTAGATTTTGGTATATGGGCACTAAAATATGAATTCGCTTTGGTAAAAATCTTAGGGTCTGGTGATCATCTCCAGCTAGTGGTAAACAGGACCAAATGCATGTGAAGCACATAAAAATTATAAAAAAAAAAAAAAAAAAAAATGATTTTGCGGGTTCACCGTGTTTTCATCGCAATTTTCTCGCGAGTTCCCCGCGATTTCACCGCGATTTCATCGCAATTTTCCCGCGGGTGGCCTGGTTACTCCATTTCGATCTGTACTGTATTAGCAATCGGGCCATGGACCTTTAATTAGGATAATTTAAATATTTTATTGTGTGTGTTCATGTAGCTTATAGAATACTCCGACTCAATATTTTACGCGTACATATCTCTTGCACAAATTTGCCAGGCATGCAGTCCAATTGTGTGTTGTTTTGGCGGGAAGCTGGTGTACTTAGCAACATGTGCAAGTAATTATGGGCCAGAGTACGGGCCTGGTTTGAATTTCTTATTTAAAAATAATCAGGAAATCAGGAAAGAATGGAGTTTTTGTGACCTGACAAGTTTTACTGTTTTGGAAGCAACAGATTATTTCTAAAAGCCATTTCTTCTATTGAAACTTTCTTGGCTCTGCAATAATGGAATTGGGTGTTCAGAAACCTATTATCATCACTGCAAACTGGTCAAAATTGAGTAGATTTTGGTATATGGGCACTAAAATATGAATTCGCTTTGGTAAAAATCTTAGGGTCTGGTGATCATCTCCAGCTAGTGGTAAACAGGACCAAATGCATGTGAAGCACATAAAAATTATTGACTCAAAGTTAGGCCCAAGTTGAGTGCAATCCCTAAAAAAATCAACTTGAAGATGTATGTAAATGCAATTATATTAGGCTTTATATCTATTTAGTCCTATTTCAAACCACTGACTTTATATTTATTTGAGCTAAACTGCTTCTGATACCAAAATCGCAGTTATGATGAAGAGAAGTGTGAGGGTGAGGCCTCCGGTTTGCACCTCTTCTGCAGTACTCTAGACCCCCTGTTCAAGTATGCTTCAGTTCTTAAGACTCCTACTTTGCCACAATAAACTCACAAATTTTAGCTCCACGGCTAACAATTCAGGAAATTTTGCCAGTTCTTCAGCCCCCAATCTTCTAAAATTTGACCCAAAAGATCAGCTCCCAAGTCCCTAATATTATTTTTAAAAATCAGTTCCAAAGACCCACTTAGCCAAAAATTCGGTTCCCAAGCCCCCATTTCTTTGCCGCACATCCCTACCCAAACCAAAGTCATTTATATGTAGAGAGTTGTTGTGAAATATAATTTTGTGACTGTTTGATAAGGTCACAGTCGTTAAATACATAAACATTCTTTATTCAAGTTTAAATGCTGCAAAATGCAAGTTACTTGGCCTTACAGATTATCACTGGCAGTGTCACTACACTTTACAGTGTGGATAAATTTTCAGTTGGAGTATTTATCACAGATTAGCTAAATACGGATAAACTAAAAGTCCACTACCTGATTTAAACGACATGCTTAACTCCATCAATGGATCCAATTATGACCCCACTGTACTTTAATAAAAGACCCACTTCAGGACTGCTTTGTGTGTTTGGAAAATATCTGAATAATGTATACAACTGCAAAGGAATGAAAAAAATAAAAAAGATAATTTAATATAATTTCTATTCATATTCATAAATGTCAGTTTTTAGCATTGCCTGTTCAGCCCAGCAGTACTAGTATATACAATTGTTTTTTATTACCCTAGTCTGTACTGAGCTTGTAACTAAACCACATTCCAAAAAAAAAAAAACATGGACACTAATTTTTGGAATTAAATCTTAAAAGAGATACAAGGTGGGAATTGTACTGGATTCTGATTGTTTGTGGCCCTTAGAAAACTTCAGTGCTCCTAACCCATTTTGTTTTGTATGTGAGTTTGTTTTCAATGACAAAATTCATCTGTGTGTGTGTATGTGAGTTTGTTTTCAATGACAAACGAGGACACATCCTTGACTTTTACCCCATAAACGAGAACACACAAATTTTCGAGGAAGTCCTCGGTTGGCAGACAGTGCCATAGAGACATAAAACTGGTTTAAAACCCAGAGGGTAGGGGGGTCCGCAGTTGTAGGTCTGGCGTCATGTCTGCACTTCTCCGTGAAAAGTCAAATTTCTGTGTAAAAGTCCACGGTGAGGCGATTAACTGTCAGATGTGTGTGTCCTCAGTTCTGCTGTGGAAAGTCAGGTCTTGTACACATGTCCTCAGTTGTCGGTGAAAACGTGTATGTGTGTGTGTGTGTGCACTCATGTTGCTATAATGTCCATTTTTTCAGAATTTGTGTAATGTCCGTCAGTCCTTTCCTTTTACCGTCCTGTGGGAAAAAAGTCTGATCTTGTTTGTGACCCTAACAACGACACTTCCAACTCATCAATGCGCCTAACCCATTATGGTGTGTGGTGGGCGTGTTTGTTTCACGTTGCATTGTTTTCACTCGAGCTACTCAAACTCTAAGTTTCCTTAACATTCAAGTGCCTTCAGTGTTCTCACTCTGTTGTTACAAGAAAACCACTTTCCCCCAAAGGAATTTTCAGTTGAAACTTATGGTTTATTGACTGGAAATTAAGCCCCCCCAGCACTTAAGTGCTAAAGTATAAGGCATTGCTTCCAAGATGCTTTATCCCTTAATCTCTGGTAGATCGTTACTGGGGCATAACTATGTGTAGGGTCACTTGTCAGAGGGGAAAAATCCTGTTTTGGGCAGATTTTCCTGGTTGGAGGTGGTTTTGAAGCAGATTTTCTGGTTGGAGGTGAAAATGTCCTCATGAGCAGGCAAAAGAAACCGGATTTTGCATGATTTTCAAGCTTTTTCTTTGTGGTAAAGCTTGGTCTGGGTGGGCAACCTCTCCCCCTCCCCCGTTACTTCTATGTCTGTTCTGTTCTACCACCTCATTCAGTGGTTTTTTTTGTAAGATGGCAAGCCATTTCCAAACTACTGAGCTAGATAAGGCTTGTTTGGATCCATTCTGGAGAATTCTGTATTTTGGTTCCTTCTGCTACCACTGGGGGTTAGGTTTACTTTTTAAGATTTGGTTGAATCTATATCATCATACTAAAATAAGTAGGTGACCAGTGTCACTTTGATTGAGTAAAGCTGTGATTGATGAAAATTATGAAATAAATGTAACAAGTATAAAAGAAAAAGGAGTAAAACGGAGAACAAGAAGTGAATGTAGCATCCGTCCCATGAAAATCTACAGCTTATTTGATCTTATTGATGGTTCACAGAGGGTATATATTATATTGTAGATGGAAATTCAAGAGTTTTTGTTGTTTTATTTTTATTATACCAATTAGAGAACCACAGATGGTTAAAAAACTCTACAGAGGCTATCCTGAAACTGTCCAGGGCGGCTTGCAACAATCAGGGGTTACCACCCTTCTCTTCTCAAACTGAAGTGATATACATGCAGACTCTTGTACATGGGACCGGACCCCTTAACGTCCCTCGAAGGACGGGATATTCTGGTGGTGCATGTGCCCAAATCAACCACGGGGAGAGCGGAACTCTAGTTAATCAATAGTTCTTAAATAAATTAAATCCTAATTTAGTACCCGATTCAATCCCACTATGGGGACATACCAGTGTTTGAACGGGGTTACTCCTGCACAAAAGGCGGAATATCCAAACAGTGGGGCCACAATCTCCCTGTGATTGATGGATGAAAGAAAGTAGTTTAAACGGAGAAGGAGAACAAGAAGTGCATGTAACGTCAGTCCCATAAAAATATTACAGCGATTGCTCTATAATTGACGTCGACAGAGGTACACCTGACCGTCAGTTAAATTTGTAAATGGAATTCAAGAGGTTTGGTACAAAAGTTGCCATAATAATTCAATCACAGCATCTTAGCTATTCCTCCCACAGGAATCCAAACAAACTGTGAATTCGGACCAATTAGTCACAAGGACCTGCGTCAACAAGGGCGGCTTCACAGTTGGAAATGTTCGTCCCTAAGGTTTTGGACGAAGTAGCAGTTCAAAACAAAATGGATCAATATTCAAAACCATTTATTGGGTACAAACGAGTGGAGACCAGAATAAAACAACACAAGGATGGCAGCACAGGAAAGAAAGGGTATGAAGGAGAAAATGAGGAAAGTGAAAAAAGCTGAAAAAGTCTGACTTGGAGAAAAAGGAAACAAAGTGGAAAGATAAAGTAGGGAAATGGTCACAATCAATAGTAGGTACTGCGATGTAAGGTCGGTTGTTTAAGTTAGGAACTAGATGAATTGGATGCGTTTGTTCAGGGTGATCCCACCTACAGGAATTGTATAAGAAGATTGTTCAAAATTTAAAACAATTGCAGTGTCCTCAAGTAGGAAACTATATTGGGAATGAAATATATGTGAAGGCTGAATTTCAGATGGCCAGTGACTAAAACCAGCCTTTCATCTATACTGACTGTACCCGCCGCTCATCCAAAACTTACACTGAACCATCGAGCGCTTCCCAGCGCGATGTACGGAGAAATGTTAACCCTGTCTTTTTTTTATTGCTCACTGCGGTTTCGCACGAATATGATATTATTCCCAGTGGTATCTCAATTAGCCCCCGCGGCCATAATTCTACCACCGTAGGGCCACGCCTTGACACTTCAATCCAGCCACAACGCGGACACATTTTACTCATTATCTAATTAGTCGTTGGTCCACTTGGCCAGCCCTTTCTCAGTTCAACCTTGAGTGTGTCAAATTTCCGAGACTCTTGAATGAAAATCAATAACAAGGAGGTATCGCTCCTTGGTTACCTTAACATCTTGTACATAACATCGTGCACGGTCGAAACTTACAACAACAAAATGTTATACTTATCGCATCTCAGTTGTAATTATACTTACCTAAACTCAGCATTTTTAATTTCCTTCACTTTTTATACCCTACAATTGTATTAGCATTGATTATGTGCTTTTACGCCGTTTGTCCGTCGGGTAGGTATAATATTGAATGCATCATCGAAAAGCATTATAAATCGCCGCGATGGGACTTTTCCGTAAAATATGTTAATAGGTCTTAAGTTAAATGCCCATGCATTTGGCCCGACCGTGCTCACCTGGTCCCGCTTCTACATAATTCGCAGCGAAAATGCAAAAATCTTGCTGGACCAATTCCTACTGCCCGCAAGAACTTTCATCCTCCATGTGGTTGTACTGGAAGTTTCCTCGTGAAGAAAGATGCGGTTCGTTTGATGACCATTTCGACAGATCTTTCACTCTTCGTCTTCCACTATTTTTCTCAGGTAGAGTCCATCTATCGCAGGTTTTGTTAGCTCCCTGCGCGGACGAGTGACCGTCAATTGCGTCCTTCCATCAAGCTCATAATGGGTGGGGGATATATATTATGTCAATTGAACGATCACAAATTGAAAGCTTTTAAATGTACCCCAATAAAGTTTAATTTCTCTTTGCTGTCGTATACCAATTGCTTTCCTATATCACTCGCATTACGCCATGTGATTGCTCTTTTTTGGTCCGGTGTTTCTATTTCATCGTCGGTATTTAAGGTATAGGAAACCCGAAATTGCCTTATATCGAGAATGGTTTTTGGGAAAGGAATTCATCTGAAAAAGCCCCATAAACGTTGCTTATGACACACACATTGTACGATAATCCTATAGCCGCACTATACTGCCTTGAAAATTCAGATTTCAATACTGATTTAAAGTTCTCAGATTGTCTGGCGGGAGTCGTCATGCTCCTAATTTGGTCCGGTTTGCCCTCACCTGCATGTGGAGAGTGGGATTTCAAAGTTAATTCGTTAGGGTTCTGGTTATGAACTAAACAAAAATAGGTAAAAATTTAAACATATAGATAAAATTTACCATACCAATTATCAAAGTATAAATTAACAAATCGAACAACACTGTGAAAACTATTTCTTGTAATTTACGGAAATTCAGTGTTCAGCTGCAAAATTTTCCAGACGTGTAGTAATTTAACATACTTTCCGTAAAAGAAGAAGCTTGTGTCAATTGCGGACTTTTTTAACAGCGTTTTTACAGCGGATTACGGAACACATTGCGTATTTTAATAGAATTATCCGTAATTTGAAAATATGGAAGTTTTTGGAAATTTTGCTTACAGAATTTTGCCGTAAAATTTCGTAAATTAAACAAGTTTCAATTTTTTGTATTATTTTTTTTTTATCATGACTCGTTATAAAAACTCAAAATTCAATTTTTGAAATAAATTATCACATGAAATAGTGCAAGAGGCATTTCTTATCACAATGTTCTTGTTTTTTTCATTGAATTTAAGAAAATATTTCGTAATTTGATGTCCGTTAATTACCAGAAATTTTTAACAGTGAAGCTGGTCCCTCGTCAATAAAATTGCTATCTTAATAACAATACGTAGCCGACTTGTTTCTTTAATTTAATTTATGCATCATTGAATAATTTGATAAATTTAGTCATGCATCATCGTTAGGCTTCATTTTGAAGCTACCACTCCACGTATAAATGTTGGCATGTTCGTACAATTGGCATTGGGTCCAGGAGCACTGTTAAAACCTTGATATAGACTTAACAGACCTTTATAACCGACAATTTTGCATCACGTTTAACATTTTTAAATGCTTTACTAAATCTAAACATGTTTAGGTATTTGACATTAGGTCTTTAGACATCGACGCCAAGTTTTTAGAGCTTTGACATGTGTAAATTATCCTAAAGCTCAACATTTTAAAACAGTTTTTGCATATTTAGATTTCTGGGTTCCCGTTTACGGAAATTCTTTTGTAACACAATGCTTTCCATGATAGTTTCCGCACGAATACGAAATTTGAACAAAACTGCTTCCTTTACTTGATATAACCCCTCCATCTACTTTTATCTCTTTTCAATTTAAACAATCCACTTGCGATTAACTTAATTTACTATAAATAGCTTCTTTGATGACTCGCACTGAATTATGTTCGTATTGGGTAATTTTTTTTTAAAAACTGAAACCAGTCCCCCCCCGTTCCTATGTTCTAATTTTTAACCTTCATTCATGAGATACCCTTCAATCACAAGAATATGGTCTTTTACTTGGTGATATAGATGGATGGTATGTTGCATATGCTTTTCAAAAACTTCGGATTATCCGTTAATAAAGTACTAAAACCCGCGCTCTTTTCTTTGTAATCCCGGACACCCTGCACAATATTTAGATACCATTTCGGTTTTTCTGTTTTTCTTCGCTTAAGTCAAACGTTTTGTGAACAAATGCCGCTTTATTTGTACTTCGTAAGCACCTTTATTATTCTCAGATTTTCGTATAAAACCAATTACGTCTGAAGACAACAACCGCATTTCCATCACATGGCTGGCGCTGGCTCCTAGCTGGGGCTGTGCAGTCGGCCACACCTTTAGCGCTAACATTGTTTGCATTTGTAAGTTATTGATCGTTCATCAAAAAACTACACAAGCCTCGTTCCTAAAAAGAACATACCAGGGAACAGTTTTGGCCGAAAATCGTAAGAGCAGCCACTTGGTGAAAATCGCAGATTTGTGGGTCGAACATTGACACTGAAAATTCAGCGTTACTTTGTGAAAGTGTCTTCGAAGAGTTCGCAGAATTATTAACCTGAAAAATAAGGAAAAAACGAACTCGTCTAGTTAAGAAACAATTTTGCAACACTAATAACGCCGGGAATGAAATAGATAAGGATACAATCCCAGGCCTTTTGACCAGCCCAGCACACCACCGTCCAAAGGCAAACCAAATTCACGTGAACGTGATCGTGATGAGGGATAAGAAAACGTACATCATAAACTACTTCGCTTCAGTAGCATTCAATCACACCATCTTCTAGAGTCCCACTAAGGAAGAGAACTGCTTTGGTTTCGTCCTGTTGTACTGGAGAATTCTGACAGCATGGCATATTCGCTGAGGTATGTTTTTCACATGCATGTAACATTCTTTCATAAAATATTCTATAAACTTGAGACGATCTTTAGCGCAAATTTCCAACTAATGTATATTTAGAAACACTGTAAACCATGCTAGAAACGTGATGCGAAGTGAATGGTGTTTACTCCCGAGGGCGGGGGGAGTTCTCAACACAAATGACCAAAACAGGGACTGACACAGACTCGGTCCCCATTTTCAGCCTTCTGGTATAAAATCAATGACCCCCTTTTTCAATTCATGCCAATTTTGGTATAAGCAAATGGTGGTTTTTCAAATTTTCTGAAATTTGTTGGAAAAGTTGTCACATTTTCTTAATCGAACCATAATTTTCTCACAATTGTTTGGGAATTAGTCAAATTCCATCAATCTGACGCAAATTGTCCAAATTTTGCTTAAAAGTCAAAATTTTGCGGTAAAATGGCAATTTTGGGCTAAATTTTGCCCAAAATTTGCATCTCATGTTATAGCTATGGGTCCCTTTTTTGGCAAAAAAAGTTTTAGCTAGGGGTCTCAACTTCCGAGTCACGAGGCCGTCCCTACCCAAACCAAGTAGAACCCCCCCCCCCGGTGTTTCGCGGAGATTGTAGCTGCGATTTCCAAACCCTTGGCGTTAAATTACCAAAAATCACCGACAATGATACCGTGTCTATTTGTATTTTACCAATGTTTAGATGTTTAAATATTATTTCCCAGTTAGATCGCACGTGTGCATTGATATTGATAAGGCCAAGGGAAGTGGATTCTTAGTTTCCTGTTTGGAGCGCGCATACAGATTTTGCCGCTGTAGCAATATTTCATTTATTTGGAAAAAAATGTTTTTCTTGACAACTGATAATAAAAACATATTTTTAGTTGCTCAATATTCAAGCATACCTTCAGAATGTTTCAGTTTCAAGCACTTTCCATTGGGAGGGGTGTCACAGTATCCCATAAATAATTATTTTCCCAGATTTTTGTCAAATTGTCATAATACTTGGTACAAATACTTGATTTGATTTTTAAGTTTTGAGAATAATCCCTGTAAATACCCCTGTTTTGTTATTTAGGCACTTGTAACTTTGTTTTATATAACATATAAGGTTAGTATGTATTCAAGATGCCTTTAGATGTACACGCGAACTCGTATTACGCGATGCGTAAAATTTGTCCCTGCCGAATATCGCGATCACTAAAGGAAACTAAAACTGCACCCGTCCACTTAATTATTGCCCATCACTAGCTCGCCAAAAAAATGGTTTACCAAGAAAATATACTCAAGAAAGCGTCGAAATTCATGCATGCACAAATACCTGAAAATTCAACTAATTTAGTTGAAATATGATAATTTACTCAATGTGGCAACACCTTATTTTGAAAAAATCATGTGATCACAATTTAAATTTGGAACCCATCACGGGGTCTGAAAGCGGGCGAAACATGAATTTTTTTCCTATTTTCACATTTTCCAAGAAATGTACACAGGCTGGCAACCCCAAATGACCCCCATGTACAACTAGAACTAAAAAGGTATTTGGAAAAAACTATGCTGGCCTCCAATGCAGTTGATTTGGTATGAGATTTGGACAAAAGAAAACACCAGTGAAGACAATGTCTGGGTTTTCATGATTTATTTGAGTGTGTTTCTGTGAAAAAAACATAGACAAATCTGCAATGTTAACACCCGTTTGTATTGTACTTGTCCATCTTGGGCTGTAATATCAATGTGTAGTAAGTTGTTTGTCTGTCCTTGTTCTTTGATTTCTTGATGGGTGATGGCTAAATAATGTAGCCTTTACAAGTTGTAAGTTTTAACTTGGCTGATGTTTCGGCATCTTGAATCTGAAATGAAAAAGTAAATGATAAACACGGCAGATCCAGTTTTTCTAACTCTCTGCTCCCTGAAAGCGTACAGCAAAATACACAATTTCGAAACAAATGGGAGCACGACTACACTTGTAATAATGTACTGCTCATTCCCAATAAGTCATGAATAATAAATTATGATATAATTAACGGGGGAAGGTCGGATTTATTGGGCATCCCGAGTGTACACTTAGCACTCTATATAAATACCCAGTAAACTATGTTTATGAGATCTATGTGGTAAGGCTGACGATAATATACGGTCATTTTTCAGTCATAACTGTGCTAAAACGGTTTTACTGCAAAAATGCACATCCCATAAAACGCATCCTACTCGTTTCAACTACAGAAACTGCGATCATCTGTGGAAAATCAGGTTTGAAAGGACATCTGATCAAACTGTTGTTCCTATGGGCCAGGTCCTTGTCAATACGGCGGATAAACGTTGGTTTGTGCATGATCACGGTATTCTCGTGTGCGATTGTATACGTTCGTGCTCTGAACTCGTGGATCGTAGCTTGGTAGGACCCCAAATACATGAGAATGAGACTATTTTGAATAAATAACGGTCGCAATCCCACTCTTAGTAGTGGTAATGAATACATCGGGCGTCCTCCCCCCCTGATAATTAATAAACAGGAAAAAGCTATTAATTAATAAATAAACAGTTTAACCCCATAACGAATGTGAAGAAAGTAGCAAATAACTGATTCAATCCATTTTGTTGTTAAATGATTCAGTGACTACTTTTGCTGCTTTTAATGTAAAAATATTTTCCGTAGCTACGGGTCAAAGGTCCTTTTCCCCTCTGACTCAAGCTGGCCTCTCTGGAGGCCAGCAAAAAATGCACCCAAATCTAATCAGGTCGAGATTCCCAGCCCACTTCCTTCACCAAATTACATATTATAGCGGTTACAGAACTCCAGAAAACGGTCCCACGGCCTTGCGGGAAAAATTTCATAAATATGCAAAGTAGATACTTAATAGAATATTTTTACACCAAACTCTCTAATCAGTTGAGACTCATCACGGCTTCTTTCCACCAAGTGACTCATCGTAGCCCTACAGAACTCCAGATAAATTGTACACAATGTTGACATTTTCTTGCATATATGACGCTTTTTCCTTGTACCTTTTTCCCCTCCCCTGACAGACCAGGAGGACCCTGGGGAATGATTACATGGTGATTAGGGGTTAATCCCTCCTACAATTACGCAAAGTTTGGCTACTCTATCACATCCAGAAAAAAAGATTGCCCAAATGTTCCGGTTAACTTTTTATCACAGGACCCAACGGACATACGACGGAGCCCATATATAGTCCCCTCCCGACCTTCGTTCGCGGGACAATTAATGATTGACAGTAAATAATGAAATGACATAAATAAGAATCGTACCTCGTCGCCTTTTTTTAAAAATCTCCAACAGGAAACTAATAATCAACTTCATTGGCCTAAACACACGACTGGAATTCTCCTGAAAAATCTGAATCGCGGAAAGCCAGACCAAGTTATTAATTTTGTAACTGCTATTTACACTTTAATGTCATATTTTAAGAGTTCAGCTAACCATATTATTTGTTATCAATGGTGTATTACGATTTTTTACCAGTAGTTAAACTTGTACGTAGATTGAGTAGTTCCTAATTTCCCACACTTTGGCGTTAATTACCACAACCTACCGGACAAATGCCTACCTGCATATTTTGGATTTTAACATGTTTAAATTTAGATTTTCCCCCGTTAAGATCGCACTTGTGCAATTGATTTTGATAACACACCGACTGAATTCTTCCTGGAAATCTGAAATCGCTTAAAGCCCAGACCAAGTTACTTATGTTGTACTGGTATTCACTTTAATGTCACTCGGGTATATATCAATTGGTGTCACTGTTTTCGTCTCTTGCTCGTCGAATCGTCCGTACTATCAAGATCAGAGTATTAAAAAATCAAAGTTGTCGTTTTTTCATTGTATTCATAATCTTTTTCCTCCAGTTGGTCTTGCGTACATAGGCCTTATTTTAACAACATTAGATACGATTCTCTTGCACGGGATGGTTTTTTGTCTCCAATGTCTTTTCAAACATGCTCATTCACCCATCTATCGGTTATTTTAATCTTTTCTCCAGAAATTACGCAATTTGTTATCGGTCGCGTAGCGACCGTATATTACTTTTACTCGGGCTCTTTTGTGATCGTTTTTTGATCGCGGATTCTTAATCAATTATAAAAGAAGAAATCGCTTTTTTCTATCAGAAGTAGAAGTCTCATCGCCAAGCGCGCCGAATTTGTGCACGGATTCGACGAATACACAAAGTTGAAATGTAATGACACAAACATGACATCAATTACAGAATAATGAAATGGTTTGTTTTCCTTTCACATTTCGGGAAAGAATTCAATTGTCTTTTTTTTTTATTAAAAATCAATAACATGTGCGAAATTATATAACTGGGAAAAAAAACTATTAAAGACGCTAGACAAACTAGATTTCAAATTGAAATTTTAACTATAATTTCCCAGACAGGACAAGGATGAATATTTATTAATATTTTTCTGGAGATGGACGGCGCCACAACAATGTTGTGTTTCAAATTGTGGTTACCAAAGGTTAGGGATCATGCAATGTGGTCATTCAAACTATTTCTGACCGGGAGATTTCAAATATGTTTTTCTTGTCTTGGTTTGTCTGACCCTCTTAAGGCACCACTTGCGGCACTTAAGAATCACGTTTTAGGGGTTCCTGTTATTCTACAGGCTATTTCCACAATTGTAGGATAGGACCAAGCATTATGATATGGCAAATAAACATGATTTGTTTGAATAAATTGGGCGCCCTCCTCGGGCAATCTCCCGGAGACAGCCTTTAACCTAATATGCCCTGACATAGTCAGCAAAATTGTTTTTTGTTATCCTAAAGATGCAGCCAGAGATTTTGGGCCACTCGTAATATATTGCTTCATAATAGTGATTTCATAGATAAAACCCCAAATAGATTTATTACTCGTCTTCGGCTACAGAAATGCTTGAAAGTTGAAAACAAAAGGAGATGTTCATTTGCTTAATTTTCCATATAACAGGCTGAATTCATATGAAATTTGCTCGATGGAATTGTAATTTCACAAATTTTGGTATTTAAAAAAGAATTATTTCTCAGCTTACTCCTCACATGGGGCATTTTTGATAGAGAGCTTACAAATTAGTGCAAAAATTGGAATTCTCACATTTTTAGGGACGCCCTGCTGTTATGTGAAATATCTCGTTGCACCTCCTTTATAAAAAAACTTTGCCATGTGTGTGAGCTCAAATCTCGGTGTGAAAGTATTATAGTCGTTGTAGCCGGACATTGAGTACGGCGGACTAAATTACTTCTACACCGGCCGCATATGTGCACGTGGACGGGTATTTGTGTTGGTGTTAATAACATTAATCATGTAACAAAATTTAAGTTGCATGTAGGCCCGTAGGCCCTATATCATATGTTAACAAGTTTAACCTACCGGTTAATTTTTTTTTAAATCTTAATACACATGATAAAAAAAAAGGTTAGCTGAACTTTCCTAAAATATGGTACGGTACATATTTTATTCTTTTAAAAGCACAGTGGCGCTTCGGATTTTATGGCCCGTGTGAAAGTGAATATAGTCGCCGGGAGCCAGTCCGGGCTCCGCGACGACAATGGAATAAAACGTGAAAATGTATTGCGTGAAGAGGTCAACTGACGAGTGACCTATTCTTTCCATTTGTTAGGTGTCTATGAGTTACGGCGGACTATAATTAACTTTCTTACAACCGGTACAGAAGAATTTCGTTACACGTGCACGTGATCCCACCATACAAAGGTATTATAGGCCTACACACAGAGGTAAATATGCACCGACTAAAATAATGACCCCCATCTGGCCATGAGACTAAATTTTTTTCGTGGTCATATTTATTAACCCAAAATTAAAAAAAAAAAAATGGGAGAGGAAAATCAAAGAAGGGAGGAACTTGGTTTTTAAGGGACCGAAGAATCCGAAGATTCGCCGAAAATCAACACACATATGTAATATTAGTCATCAGGTAGACTTCGAAATGATAGGTTCCCCCTTTCTTTACTTTAATAGAAAAAAAACATCCGTTTTATATTTCTGAAAATTCGTATAATACACGGAAGGAAATTTCATTTTGAATAGGTAGGCCTATACAATAGTTAGGCCAATCGAATCTGAAGTTTTTAGGTTAAAGGGGCATTTCGGGATCCACAGCCTCGTCCCCTTCGACTTACCTAAAAATGTTAAGATATTTATATCATCTGAACCGTTAGCCTTAGTAATCCATGTGTGCCCAATTTTACGTGCAAATTCGGGTCCCCGCGTCTGTAAAGAAATTCGCAATTTTGTAATTTTTCTGTCGTAAACGGACATAAATTACCACACAGTATAATGGGAACTGGTGGAAAACGAGCAGTGCTCATACACAAACCGCAAGATCGGGATCAGCTCAAATTTTGAGAATAAGATTTTCTCAAGGATATCTAGTGATCATGAAATCTCCTGAATACACATAAGGTACTGAAATCACTAACTAGCACCTTTAAACAAAGCATATATGCCTACTCTCTAATGTAAACGAGTGAAAATCACTCTTTCCCCAAAAGAATGAAATTCTTGTAAACGACTCCAAAATGAGTGGTTTGTACTTGGAAAGAGCGAATTTCCACTCAAAAAAGAGTGAAGAAATAGAGCGGATTTCCACACGTTTGAGGAGTTTAAACGCAGGACAACACCTTTTGAGAGTAACGACAACACGAAAACGAGTGGAAATCCACAAATCCACTCGTTTGGAGTGAGTTTCTCTCTTTTTGAGTAGAAATTTTCTCTTCATAAGCCAAACGGAAAGAATTTAGTATTCTGCCACCACCCGATGAATTCGGCAGCCTCGACGGAATAAACTGCAGGCTTGTTGGATGTGGTTGCTGAATACTGAATTCATCCCTACAGACTAACTACTTCATTTTTGGAAATTGTTTACAAGAAGTTGACTCTCTGGGGAATGAAATTTTCACTCGTTTACATATTTGTAAAAATCTCACGCAAGCAAATTTGCAGGTTTTTCACAGACAATCTGTTAATGTAAAAAAAAATTAACCGTGATTAGGGTAAGTGGGGTAAGTGGGACACTAAGCCCTTAATTGGTTCGAAACAAAGACATGGTAGGTTTTTCTGAAAAACATTACTTTTAATATCAACTGTGGGTCATGAGGAATGTGTTTATGTACTTTGTGCTTAAGTACCACATGCATATTAATTAGAAAACGTGCTAATTAGAACTGTACCAGTTACCCCATTTATATTCCCACATTGGGGTAAGTGGGACACGTACTTAGGGTAATTTATGCAATTAGGGAGTAAGGATATCACGAAAAAGAGCAATGTATCCTCGCTGTATTAATAATTGAAAGTGTTTTCAGAATACTTTATATATGTCATAACAATAACAAAATAATTATATTATATTTTTTTTTTGCGCTCATAATTTTCACGTACTTCGAATAACATGCCGAAAACGTCACACACTCTATATCGTTTAATGTACAGAAATTGCCTATTTTATCATTTTTTGGTCTTAAAAGTCATATTTTTCAGAAAATATGTATTTTATCATGTAATTTGGTGTATTATACTGCCAAGTATTCTCTTATATTTATATTTTTCTTTTTCTTCTCAAAAAATATACACAAAAATAAAAATAAGTACCAGCTAATAGCCATGTCCCACTACCCCAAGGGAATTTCTGTTGGGGTAAGGGGACAGCAGCATAATTAATCATTTGGCATATCATTGGCAGAATTTTGTTGTAAATTTTTGCAACTTGCTTGAATAAAACATTAAATTTATCTAGGATTAATTTATAGACTTAAACTTTTCTCTACTTTTCAGTAAAAATATTGCATTTTTGGCAATTAAACTCTTAATTAAGAATAATTCGCAGATTTTGGCCACCGTAAATTGCGGACAGTGTTGACCTTTGACCTTTTTTAAGCACTTTCAAGATTTTAAGAATTTTAAATTTTCCAGAACTGTTGGAATAGCCAATTTCTCTATCTGGCGGCCAACAATTTCCCAAAATTTATGAGAAAATGTAGAATTTGTGTCATTACTTTTGTGCTGATTATAAATCACAGTCTCCGGACAGTGGCTATGAACTCCATTTTAGGCGAATGTTGGTATCTAGATGAGGTTGCGACTTTAGGTCTCTCGGAGCCCGACACCTCCCCGCTTAAATTTAATGTGTGTATGGTCGATTTTCATGAAAACGGTGCATTTTGGAGGTAAGACACACAAAAAATTGTCTCAAAATTGTATGTTTTATGTTTTAAACATTTAGGTATCCAATACCTATTACGGGAAAAAATAATATTGCCAACAACACTTACGTTTCTGCACAGTATGCACACTCATTTTGTACACCAAAATAATAGGGTTTATTACGTTATTAAAATTTCAAATTAAAAAAAATATGCCATTGATGACATTATCAGACGGTTGCTGGGAACAATTTTTATTTGTACGAAGTTTAAGTTTGAGTAGGCTAATTGAATCAAGAAATATGTTCCAATTTATTAGTTTATTTAAGACGTTATTCTTGAGTATTGAATTCTGCCTGCAAATTAGACCTTATAATAAACAAATATTAAGATACATTTTACTAATTTATTCCAAATATGCATTAATTGACACATATCATTCCATAGCAAATTATAGTTGATATTGTAAATTAAAACGCATTCAACGTAATAAACGATAACGTAATACACAATAACGTAAACATTTTTGACCGTTTTCCACATCTCCCATTCACTAAGATGTATCTGATTGAAAGTTTATATAATTTTTTGTGGTCGGAAAATAAGTATCTATGCCACTCTTGATATTTAAACGATTGTTTGGTTGCTGTGAAATGTGGATAACGTAATACACTTCCTTAAAAGGTCGCATTTTTTAAAAAGTTCAACTTTTTTTTATAATTTTGATGTTGTGTTTTTTCGGACATCAATTTTCGCCTATTTTTCGACGTTTGAAGACAAATATCTCATAGAAAAGAAAACGGAAGCATGGCAAATTATATATGCCCAAAATGCAGCTCAAAGGCTCCTATCAAAATATTACCGTTTTGTTCGAATAGAGTATTGTTGAAAGTTTTATTAACCAAGACACCAAAATATCCGGAAATGCACCGTTTTCATGAAAATCGACCGTATATAGGTTAAGGTTAATTCTTTTCATAAAGTAAAAAAAAACCGGCAGAAAATCCGCGTTTGTACAATTCTGCTGCGAAAAATTAAAATATCAAATTTCTGAAATTATCGTGAAATACTACTCTTTATGAGTGATGTTTCACATGGCGAAGAAACAACAGGTTTTGCAAATCAACGAAATGGTTTGAAATTTCTTTTTCGTTTGCTCAGGTTTCTATCCATCGTGAAACTGCTACTGGCCGTCAAACTGTACGCAGACAAAGTATGCAACAGTGGCTTCCAATGGCTGAAGCTCTAAGTCTAGCAGACAATCAGCAGGCTGTTTTAGAGGTAGCTCGGATGTCTGATGTTAAAGCAGCTGCACTTGGACTAATAGTTGAAGATATAAGAAGAGAATGCAGTGCACTTTGTTCAAAGGATAGCAATTCCTTCTTCAAGGCTTCATCTCCAGAAGATTTGAAGCGGTTCTCGGCGGTTAACCAAGAACGAGAGTTGGCAGAAAAAAGCACCAATGTTGCTAACTTTCTTGAATGCAGCCGCTTCAAATGAGAAACAGCTACATCTTAATAAGATGAAAACTTCAGAAGCGGTTGTCAATGGTACAATGTCTGCAGCCGGAGTTTTGCTGAATTGTCGTTCCATGCACATGAATGCACATCAGACAATGACAGCCCTACAACTTCATCAAGGAGGGGCAAGTCAGAAAACTTTTGACCGCCTACAGAAACGTTTCTTGAGCGTAGGTAATAAGAATGTAACTCAATTACAAGACCAAATGTGCGTGGGATTCGATGACGAAGTAAAGGAGTGGCAGTCACGGATCCTTAAAGAAAGAACCGCTGCAGAAGAACTTGAAGGAATTTTGAAAGAAAACCCAGAAGACCCTGAAGCCAAAGACAGACTGGACAAGCTAAACGGATCAAGACACCCTGGATACAGCATAATTGGCGATAATGTCGACGTAAAGGTAAACCGAGATTAAATATTCAAAAATATTTTTGTGCACGAAAGAAGTATAAGAAGTGTGCGTGTGTGTGTGTGTGTGTGTGGGTGTGTGTGTGTGTGTACAAATGTGTGTATGTGTGTGTGCGGACGGGTGGGTGTGCATGCGCGAAATGCATTTTTGTGGGCCGCCAGCTATAGCTGGAGGACCACTTAGCAATCCGTTGTGCGTATGTATGTGTGGATGTGTGTGTGGATGTGTGTGTGGATGTGTGTGTGGATGTGTGTGTCACTAAAATGTTAAGTTTTTAAAATTGATCTTATTTTTTTTTAATTGACCTCAAAAGGTATTATGCCAAGGTCAAAGGTCATGGGGCGGCGGCCCACAGCTTATATTCTTTGAATATAGTGAGTGCGAAAGCCGAGAACCGCGAAATTCCAGGCAACTTTGTTTTATACATTCACCCAAAATTTCATCCGTTTTATTTTACATGCAGGTGCATACAAGATACATGGGCATAGGACGACAAAACACAGACCTCCACATGTTCAACATGGTTGCAGTGGAGAATAGGATTCCAGCGTATCATCTACCGAATGACAAACCGGTGGTTCCGTTTAGCAACTTCAACATGAAAGACTTGTTACCGAACCTGTCTGACAACACCAGTCTCAGGCAGAACTGGATACAGTTGGTTGGTCGAATCCTCGTGAAGCATCTTCCTCAGCTCGAATGGATGGCACCATACATCCAAGACACTATTCCCCACCCGTACTTGAAAGAGGCCAAGAAAAAGAGCAAAGTTGTAAGTTCAGCTAACACTTCGCTTATTTCTTTTAACTTCCGAAACGACCCTCCAATATTTTAGTCCCTTTCCCGAATAACTTCAATTATTTTAGTAATTTATATAACTAACAAAAGAAACAGAAAATTAAAAACCTATAGAAGAACCCTAATTAAAGGAGCGCACCTGTAAGAGACATGACAAATGACATAAAGGAAGATGAGATGAATAAGAACGTGCGATAATTAATTTTAATTTTAAAACAGTGTTATTAAAAAAAAATATTAAAAACATTCGTGCAATGTGCAATTTATTGATGTAAGTGCCGAAATAACAGAAGTTGTGGTGTTACATTTTCTCTGACAGAAGGGAACTGTCAATAATTGTGTATCAATTTTGTTGTGCAGGTTCAATTGGGTGTAATCATGCAAAATGAAAGCACAACTGAAGGCATGCGAGCTATTACCGTCCATGAACACGCATACGTTCCCGGCCACGACACAGACCGTCCAGTAAGGATCCTGGCTGGCGGTGACCAGATGACGTGTGAAAGGCAATGCAAGTCCCTGGAAGACGTAAGAGATTCCGACAGTGCGAGCCAACGACAGGATGGACTGATGCCAGTCATTGGAGACTTTCATCTTTTGGCAAACTACTATCAGGTAAATTTTATGGTTGTTATTGTCGTTGTCATCGGCAATGACAACGGCGACAACGATGATGACAAAGATCACAATAAAGTTGACGGTAGCGATGGTAATGTTGGGACAAATAAAGACGATGACGACGATGATGATAGTTCTAATGATTAATGGTATATCTGAGATGAATATACCATAAAGGGTACGTTGATAATGACGGGAATGATGATAGCGACGGCTACAGCGACAATGACTATAAATGATGATTACATGTCAAAAGTACATCTCCCGTAGCACCTTCATTTTTGTTTATGATTCACTTGATATCTTAAAGAAAAGGTTTTTCAAAAGGTCAGTTGATTCTGACGGTGTTTTGACTTTTGATGCAATGAGCGAATGGTCTTATTGCGCTACCCCATAGACCAGTAGGTTGTATTTCTGTCCGTTTACGTATATGGAAAATGCAAAATTGCAAATTTCTTGTAAAATGTTCACGTACAATAAGGCACACCTTCAATACTTATGCATCAACGGTGCTGATTATATAAACATTTTTAATTTTTAAGGTAAGTCTGGGAACGAGGCTGTGGATAAAAAAAGTCCTTTCAAACTAATTCATATCGTCATATAACTTACCTTTTTTGCAGGCACTGTGGAAGAAATGCTTCAAAAAAAGCTCAGTTGGAGATGTGGGAACGATGTGCTCTGCGAAGAAAGTTCTTCATGCCAAGAATGTGCCGGACGACCCGATGCGTGACATCAATGCCTCAAAGGTATTTTTAGATAAATATACAGAGTCATTGGTTGTGGCAGCAGCACTGGAGCACTTTGGCATGGAAGACTGCAACAGTACGCCGACAAATAACACCTTGGACCAAGCAGAGGGGACAGATCCTTCTGACTTTGTGACAAATGTTCTTGGTAGTTTTGTTGATAGATACGCCTTGCCTTCAGAAGCTGATATCACTTCTACATCTACACTGCATTGTCCAGTCTGTGGTAAGTCCATAAAGGCGATGCATGATATGAAGGAACACTTGAAGACGCAACATCCGCAACGCGAGGATGACAGGAATGGGCACGATGCCGTGTTTGCGTACAGTTGCGCAGTGTTGAGCATGTGCCTCATTGCGTATGATTTTACGGATGCACGTCAGGTAGGAGATGGTAGTCGCATCATACTTTTAATGAAATATATGATGTTATATTTCAGATCGGCAGGGAAACCCAAGTACGCATATCAGGTGCTTCGACATCTCGCACAAGTTAAGTGCTTCTTGAGTCCCAGAGAGGCGCACCATGTCGTGTGGGATCGTTTTGTAAACGTAAAGGGTAGACAAGATTCCAATAATGAAGGCGACCGGACAATTGAAAAAAGCAATCTAGTCTTCAAGACCAATTGCCGAGGCCTACATGGACAGGTAAAACAAAATACAATTGACAGGATCAGCCGATCCTGCCAACATGTTGACAAGATTCTATCACGGCAAGACAAGGTAACCGGGCGCAAGACAGGATCAGGCAAAAGGCGAGAGGTTGATCAAAGTGAGGATGTCCAAACATTGGTGGAGCATATGGCCGCAGAACGCATTTTTAGGGTCAACGAGGAGGGAAGATACCATAAGGCATTTCCAGGATTCACCCGAGGTTATGTTATTAGTGTTGATCACAGAGGGTTACACTCTTGGATGAGTACAACTCTGAATGCTCTGTCTCGAAAACATATGTTTAAGGAACCATGCTCGGTACTATAGTTTGAATTGAACGATTTTCAATGGGGGCTGTATCGTAGGCCAACAGAGTGAAACTTTTCCTATACTCGATTAAGGCTGACTCAGAGATTTTGAAATGTTTGTGTACAATGTATTAATTAGAAATATCCTACAAAAACAGTGATTAGAAATGAAACACATTTCTAAGAAATCAAACACATTGCACCATGTTTCTGAACATTTTGAAATTTGTTTAATATCTAAACACCTAATACCTAAATATGTTTAAATTGTAAACATATTTCGCCATTTGACATTAGATGTTTAGACATTTGACGCCAAGTGTATAGAGATTTGACATGTTTAATACCTATACACTAATTTGCACCACGTTTCTAAACACATGCAGTCTTTGCATTGTAACCAACCAGAAATAAAGATAATCACCTAAAATGCTCATTTCAAAAGTTTCAGATGAATCGGTGTTTTCTTTTCATGATGCAGTACCACAGGATACAGATAGGCCTATAACAAAATATCCGGATTGGGAATATACAAAGTTCTGAATTTCTATATGAAGAACGTGGTCAAGCATTATGTATATGCAAAAATCGCATGATTTGTTTGAAAATTGAGGGCGCGCTCCTCAGGGAAATCTCTGAATCAGGCTTTAACCGCCAAACTGTGCATCACTTAATGTGTTTTGACCCCGGGTGACTGACCCGATCATCGCCCGATTATTTATGTTAATTAATAATTTCGGGGTTTTTTGTTCTGTTATGTGAATGAAACAACAATAACAAAAAAGTCAGCAGACCTGGATTTCTTGACATTTCTTGTTCGGATACATTTGCCAGCCTTGTCGCCAGTTATCAGTGAACTTCTTGTATTAGTTATGCTATACAATAAATAATGGAAGTTAAATGAAGCGTTGGACCTTTTCTCAAGTATCACAGATTTATTCCATATACGACTCAAATCTTTCTGAATTTATGGTTCAAACTTTTAAAACAAGAAAACGTCGCACCCATAACACCACCACCACTTTCAAGAAGTATAGAGAAGTTTCTGTATATTAAAAACCAAAAAACAACCCACGTTAACTGCACTTTACAACCGGAGACTATCTATATTAAGATATACCTAGTTTTATAACTTAAAATAACATGCGAGAAAAGCATCCTTATACATTGTATCTTATGGTTATATACAAACAGCTGTCAATTTTGCAATCTGAAAATCTAAAAAAAATCAAAACATGCTGCGAAATTTTGCATTTGGTAACAAGTCCGGTATGGACCAAAAGCAACATGCATGCATACACGGATAGAACTGGATATTTTATTAAATAGTTAATGGTTCAGGTTTTAATCAGTGCGGATACCTACTCTAACACTTTAAGGGCGGTTCATATTATTCATCACTGCCGTTTTCATTTTTTGGTCAAGTTTTTATTTGAAAAGAAACATTGAGTAAAATGCATATCATTCCTTTCTAATTAAATTGTTTAAACACTAGATCGCGCGAATCACTGGTAATACCTTAGGTTTCGAGTAATAAATTAAACAAGTTGCAGGAGTGAAACAAACTTGCCCTCATCTTATTTATCCTATGCTCTTCGCTCTTCGTAAAGGCCTTATACAGTATAATCATATATATTAAAGGGGCATTTCGTGATCCACAGCCTCGTCCCCCGATTTATCTCAAAGAAACTGAGATTTCTTTATATCACTTGAACCGTTGGCCCAAGTACATTGTACAATATGCGTGCCTAATCTTGTGTGCAAATTCCATCTACTCTAGAAGAAATTCATAATTTCAACGGACAGTAATTAAAAAACAATATATACACTATAGGGCGGACAACGAGATACAACTGATTCGCTCATAACGTCAAAACCCAACATCAGAATCAACTGAAATTTTGGAAATAGCTTTTACTTGAGCCGGAGTATCTAGTGAACCATACAGAAAAATAAATGTGCTAGGATCACGAAATACACCTTTAACAAACCACCGGTGCGAAAAATAAAAATACAGAGGTTATGTGCACCAACCTCTCCGTGCTAAATTACAATATACAGACAAACATGGACCTTTCGATACTTAAACAGGAAAGACATCCTTAGCTTTACACTAACTTAGAAAATTTGAGAGGTGCTTATCCAAAAGAAGATGCTGTGGGTATTACATGTAATATGCAATGCCTTAGAAGATACATTCAATATACCATGGTATACATGTAGGAAAGACAACTAAAGTGAAGACATCACAGAACAATTGGGGACATCAATCGTTAAAATAAATTCAGAAATACTGTTTTATATAATCACTCTATATAGTGAGCATGAAGGTCTGGTGCTCTTCGTTACATATTTTGCTCATTATATTTTGCTTGGTAATATGAAAATCCTGATTAGCTATTTGTATATTTTATATGACCTATTTTGCCAACTCATTCGTAAATCTTGATATTGTAAGAGCACTCTACATGTAAAATCGTGATTAGAATAGATCTTTTTGTTTTGTTTTGTTGATTTTTTTCTTTAAACATCATATGCCATTGTATTTAACATAGAGGCTCTGCTATCCCTAAGATTAGCGAAGAGATGGGGAATTACTTAGTTTCAAATGTTGGTACAAAACCTTGTTAATATAATATTGGTACCAAATCCTGATACATGTATAAATGAGGGGAGGTGTTTTCTTGTAAAAATATAATGGGTTTATCTTGTCGTTATGCATGCATACTCTATAATCCATATCTCCAACATAATTCGGTGTCACGATATGTACATATTATAAGCTATTATAATTGGGGATTGGGATCACCATAAATCTACTGCAACAAGCAAAACAGTAACAACATCTCTTGAAAATTCAATATGTAGCAAACCTCCATGCGTGCACCTTTTGAACATACCTTTTAATTAACATTAAGTAACAAATGTCAATATTGATACCTTGAAGTTGAAAATTTGTCCGAATATTGTACATGAAAGGACCCAAGAATAAAACAGAACCAGCCTCCATATGTAATGGTATATGCGCATGCGTATACGGCTATTATTGTAAATATACGCACCAATAGTGTTCAAAAGTAGACAGATTAGTTTTATGTATATAGATGTTTGAAAAAAATACTGTTTCCATCCGTTTAGGTGTTGCTCAGCTGTAAATTTGGGAATGGTGATGGTGCTAGAATTTATTTTTATGCTTTATGGGAGTAAACGTGTTCGAGAGTATGCTCACCTTTTAAACAAAAGAAGTGGGTATTTTTACTTTTTATCGAATGTTGGTCTTCAAAAGTAATACAAAAAGATGACCACATACATGTATATATGTAAATATAAAATAGTGCAAAAGTATGTGTTTGTCCAACTTTTGTTTAAATATCAACCGTCTAAATGATTAAGTTGGAATAACGGACAAACAGGAACCTAACAAAAGATTTGAAGTGCAGTGTTGAAAGGGTTATTGTAGAATTCCAAGACTTCACGTGATCAGGTTCACGCATAAAGCCATAATGTAAAAAAAAAATCAGTTTAGCACTTATACATGCTGTTAAAAGTGTCAATCCCTTGTCAAGTTCATGCATGTATAAGGATAATCATTGCATTGTAATCTCTACAGGGTATATTTTGTAATTATCAAACTTTTTCCAAAACGAAAGTAAACAGTTGTACTCATACATAATAGAAAATATAAGCGCACATGTATGCACGCTTGATTCTCGCCACCATCCCAGCGGGCGTAGAAAGACCGTTTTGTTTCATAACAAATTTACAAGAAGGAATTAGGGCCTATAGCTGGACGGATCCCAGGGATGGATCATAGAGACAAATTCATTGTATATACTTTGTATACGGGGATACCACATTGATATGCAAAATAGGCATTTCGTTTTTGGGAAGAAAATATTTGTAATTTAAGTTTAAAAAACAAATGATTGTCGGCTTATCCCGGGGGGCCACCGTGTATTCAAAGGTTGATATGATGGAATGAACAAGAAAACGCGGTTTTTTCAAAAGGGGATTATTGTTTCAACAGGCGATGTACGCGTTTACATTGTTTAGGGTTGTCAAAAACATCAGAATGTGGAAAAAAAGGTATGTTGTCTCTTAACCCTAAAATTGTACACGTAATTTGGGTATGTGATACTCAAATTAAGCAGAGAGCAAAAAGATCAAAAATATTGTCAAGTAAGCAAGATAATAAAGGGTATATTAACGACATGACACAATACATTGTTTACATGTGTAGGGTAGCAAAAAGTGACAAAATACTTCTTTAGTGTAGCAAAAACAGACAAAATACTTGTTTAGGGTGCATATATGTATGTCCATGTTCACGCATCATATCCACCTTTGAATACAAGTGGCCCTCCCGGGCGTCTTATATGTTACACCAGGGAATACGTACATGTTTCGACTATACTCTCCAAATTTCTTAGATTAAAAACCTAATAATTTTTTTTATTTTCAGTGTGTTATTTTTTTGTTTGATTAAAAATTTAAATCAAACTACATTGAAATATAGGCCTAAATCTAATATATTAAAAATTTTAATCAAATTTTAGATTTGTCCTCCGTTTTAATCTAATAAATTTAGAGAGTATCGATGCTCTCTTAATTCCTTAGACTTTTTTTAAGTCTGAAATCAGTGACAAAACCTTGTTTGGACTTAAAAAATTTAAATCCATGTAAAAGACTTACTTAAAATAGGTCCTCTGATTTGAAAAATAAACCTGTAATGAGTTAAAAAAAAAAAACTGTGTATAAAATCATTTAAAGATTTATATTCGAATCTAAACGAATTGTTTTTAAATCCCAAAGGTTTTGTCACTAATTTCAGTCACCTTAGACAAGTTAGACTTAAAAATAAATCTTAGGAATTAAGAGAGTGCACGGCAACTCATGAGAGAGTCGCAGTAGAGGATACTCCTGGGAGAATACGTTATGCATGTACATTGTATAAATTCAAAATTAAAGGATAAGCAGCGCGATAATGTGAGAGAATTAAAAATGTGAAAATACATTTTTAGCTTATAATTCAAAGATAAGTGTCTATAATTCCATAACTTTAATATAGAACAAAAACACGATAGTGAATAAAAAGGGAAGTGTTGAGGAAATTTAGTAACCTTCTTCCCGGAATAGGCATGCCTTGAATACACGGATTTCAAGCCACCACTTGCAGGTTATGTTAGCAAATATATGCCAATAACAAAAATACCCGAATACAAATTTTAATGATTTTTTTTCCGATGTTTAGGATCAGCAAATCGCTGCTTATCCCTTTAAGTTAGATTGTTCACGTTGAGCTGACATGTGTGAATGAGAGAAATACATTTTTCGTTATTTTCCAACAAGATATATCTGTATGTGTATCATTGCAAAAGTTCCTTACTGTTACAGTTATCTGGTTATGTGAATATGTACGACCGAGTAAAAAATAAACGTGTATACCGCCCGGGTTTTTGAAAAATAGGAAGATTTTGTAACATTTTAAAACAAAAAAAATAGGTGGAAATATCCTACTTCTGTCACATAGCTCACTCTAATTTAAAAAAAAAACATGTTTGACGGAGCTTGTACACATGTAAGTTAACAAAACTGTAGAAAGCATAATAACTTATGAAGGGTCATTTTACTTCAATGTATGTTATGGTTGAAATTGTTTAAAATGAACCAAAAACTTAAATCGGCTTAAAAATGGAAGGGGGTGCTAAACATTTTTTACTCGGCCTAATAAAGGTTTAGTCATCAAAGTCACTCTCAGAAGACATTAATGTGTGATGATCAAATCCATCTGAATCGTAATAGTGATCACTGATTTCGGAAGATGAGTTATTCTCACTGTCATTTTCAATGTTATCGTCCTCGTCAACATCAGAGAAAGAATCGATGGGCTCATCGAGGGTGTCATAGATAGGACACTCCTGTAGCACTTCCGAGACGATACCCCATACAATTTCATTTTGTTCTTTGTCGTAGAATGGGTATCGTTTGGCGAATTCTTCAAAATTGGGGAATACCATATCGCATTCCATCACAATATCCATTATATATTGCTGCGGTATTCCAGATGCCAGGTCTCTTCCGGCTAAAAACCGTGAGTGTGATTCGTCCAATAGACCCTGACGGTAAGCTACAAGACGCTGCTCCAACTCTTCTCGTTGCTCTCTGTTAACATGTCGACGCCTTAAAGCACTCTGCTGTGTTTCTTCAAATCCAAAGTGCATCAGAATATCGGCTTCCTCTGGACAGGCTAACATTCCAAGCCCACAATCGCACTGGGAAGCGCAAATATCGCAACAAAGGTGTTTCTCGCCTACATGATTATCTGTGGAATTGCTCTCGAACTCACGCAAAACAAGCTTTCTTCTGCATTCAGATGTGTTCTTCACATAGCTTTTCATGCGCTCCTCGGTTCTGGTTCCACTGCTGAACATTCCAGGGTAAGTGATTATCACAGAGATTGACTGAACCTCATCCCGACCGGCACGACCACTTTCTTGAACATAGTCGTCTATATCCGCAGGAACGCCCATGTGGACAATGGCGTGCACCCCCTTCACGTTCACGCCCATACCGAAGGCGATCGTGGCAAAGAGGACCCGGATCTTTCCATGCGGGTTCTCGAAATCTGCGGTTACCCTCTTCTGGACATCGCCAACTGTTGTACCATGGTACATGGCAAAATGACCACATTCCTTACCAAGTCGGTGTTCAAATATCGCATACAACGAATGACACTGAACGTGTGTTCTGCAGTAGATGATGATACGTGGCATCTTCTCTCCCATGTGTTTGAGCCTGAGGACTAGCCATTCCATTGCTTCGGGATTGTCGTAGGGTGTACGCACCGGCGTGTGGACAACGGACAATTTTATATTTGGTCTATCCGGTGATTCCGTGACTTGATAGTAATTGTCCATTGCCAGATTTTCTATTACAGTCTTCTTTACAGATGCTGTTGCCGTTGCGGTGAGTGCGACAACCGGAATCCTGGATGGGATGAATGCACGCAGATCTGCCAATTTAGCATAGTCTTCTCGAAAAGCCTTCGTTTTTGTGTCAGAATGACCCCTGAAATATATGAAATGGAGCCAAAGTTACCAATTACTGTTAATGTCATTAATAACAACTCGAAAGGTAAACGCGGAAATAAACGAGAAAAAAAAATCGAAAAGGCCTTATGGATGTAACTAGTCCTATAATAACGGACATGAAGACCAATTAGCAATTACTTTCTTTAAAAGACTGATGCTCATTTTTCTTACCCCATTCGCGTATACATGCAACACAAATAATGTTGTTAAAATACTACCCTGCAAATAGTGTTTAGAAAATGGAGTTCGTGTTTAAATAGCCAAATGTTTAGCATTAAAAGACCATTTAAACACCATGAGTGTTCTCTAAGTGTTTAATTTCAAAGCACATTTTTAGAATTCAAAGATATCAGGCATTTAAATGCCAAACACTATAACTACCTAAACACGAATCTCGTCTCCATTTTCAAGACACTGTATTTACAGTGTAATAATATGTTTAAAGCAATATTAGCACATTTTTTTGAAGAGCGCCCCCAATTTTTTAAAAAATGAGATTTTTACACGGTTGCATTGGTAATTGGCTAGTAAATCATACCTGTGGATGGTTAAGCTCGAAAATGTCTGTGTCTCACAAACGAAGGAATTTTATAATTAGAATAATTATTATCGGGATCCCGATAATAATTCAACGGCTGCTGGAAACGGCCTTCCAATGTGAAATAGCCGAGAAATAGCGCCATGTACGTGTCTACGCTCATCCATTAGTTGTTTTATTGGTTCAGGCAAATCAAGTTAGAGGTTATTTTCTCGAGGTGGCACTATTTCATCATGGGCGTACATAAACTTAGCATTTCCAGCTCTGCCGTTAAGTACAATCTAGGATCCCAATTCTAATTACAAAAATCGCTCATTTTATGATAAGTACGCATTTTTGAGCATTCTCGTTCGCAGGTGTATTTTTCTAGACAATTACCAACATAGCTGTGCAAAAATATCAAATTTTGAAAATGGGGCCGCTCTTCAAAAAATGTGCAAAATATTGCTTTAACATATGTGGGCACATACACGAAATTGGGTTACTCATAGACGTAGTAAATGGTACCATTTGAAAGAATTCATCAATCATTTGGTTCGAAACACAATGCCCATAAATCGTATCACTTATATTTCGGTCTACTGAAGAAACCCATATTCACTTAATGGTGAGCCCTTTTGTACATCAAAACGTAAATATATGGCAGTGATACGATACGTACAAAAGTACGTTTTAAACCAAGTGCAACATGATGCAAATGAAATGATAACCTCCCAATTAACACCCCGAAAAAACCTATTCGGAAAGGGCAACTTTAAAAAGCGGCCCTTTCGTTATTCATGTATATACATGTATAACAGAATAAAACATCAAAGCAATTTCAAAAAGTCATTACATTTAGCATCTCGTACTTCTGAATAATTGAGAAGATATTACACACAGGCCGATTCCAGAAGAGTGGTCCTAGCGCGATATAGGCTGGGCGTTGATCTTGAATAAAAAAGTCGTGTCGTGAACGCAGTTGCAGAAAAGAGTAACTTTAACGCAATTGAATACTGCATGGAGCTATTTTAAAGGTGGGTGCCCGTATTACATGTATCACGATTCTCCCTCACAAAGAAGCATATCCCCAAATGGTCTGATTAGATGATTAGACTTGAATTGAATGTAGATGCAAAAATGTGTTTCTTTTTGCGTTAACGGATTAAAACACATGATACAGAGTACAGTAGGGGACGGAGGGCGTACACGCTGTACCAAATATGGTTATAAAGTGGTCCTCTCATGTGCACCTTCAAAGGTTCTTCAAAGAAACCGCTGGAAAAGTTCTAAAAGGACAGAACCAGTTTCGGTTCTAGTACAAGATATGTTGTGGTCTTCAAGACCAATTTTTGTTCTTCAAAGTCCATAAACTCTTTTAACGAAGCTTATGAATTTCTTCTTGAACCAAGAAAAAGGTTCGTGCAATATAGCATAGAAAAGGTTCTTATAGGACCAAAACCGATTATGTATCAAGTTTTAAGTATGATTTGTTGTTTTAATTTTAAGTATGTTTTCATGTACTAGTGTTATATTCCGGATACTGAATAAAAATCAAGTTAATTGGGGCGCCTTTTTTGTGGTTCCTAAAGAGGGACCTTTTAAGCTTTAGGGTCTCATATGAGGCAATACCATTTTTCGTTCTTTGATTCCTTAGAGTGCATGTACAATGTACTATATTTATGCAATAAAGCGATTTCTTAAAGATAATTGAGAAAAAATCGGCAAATTGGGGTTAAGAGCTGAAACGGTCACTCCCGTTTCGGTTGATAACCCAATCGCAAATCCCACTTTCTGTGGGAGGGAGGGCAAAATTGATCTTAGAGTCCGACGTGATAATTTTCCCCTTTTTGGGGTTTTTTTTTGTAGAAATTTTGTAAACATAATAAACTTCTTGTTTATTTATTCCCGTTGTGTGTCCGTGTTTTACTAATAAATATTCGTCTTAACAACATACTATGTATGTATCTCATTTTTATTCGTTTAATCATTATTATATAATTATGTCGAATCCGGGTCAAAGCATGTATGTGGCTTATCGATTAAATGGGGTTTTTTTTTTGTTCTGTGCTTTTGGTTTGTTTTTAGAATTCTAAAGCGAGACAAACTTAACTATGGTGATTGTAATAAACCAACCAAGTCGAAATGAGATTATATATGGTCGATTCGAGCAAAAAGTGTACAAAATAAGGATTCTTGAGTCCCCAAAATAAAAGTTTGATTCAATCATTTTTTTCTTGCAAGGGTTGATGGTAGACATATTGGCCTTAAGTAAGAGAATCTGAAAATACCATCTCAAATTTTGAAGAAAAATCGGCGTTGTAATGGTCAATGTGATGGGCAAACCCTGGATTGAGTTTGTGGGGTCTGGACATGCAGTGTACATTAGTTCAAATGGAGCCATACAACGGACGACTTTACGATTTGAAATCTCGGTATTTGGACACTTGGATTAAGTTTTTTTCCTGCGAAAAAGGAGTATTATCATGAATATAAAATAGTATAGTTGTCAATGTGTAATATACACAAAAGCGGATTAACAGAGTAATACTGTATTGTTCGCTTTTGTTTTATGAAACCATGCTTTTCAAAGTGATTCTGATAAGGCTGGTTTTCAAAAACAAAATGTAATTTTTTCCAATTTGGACTAAACGAGGCTTGGTTCTCTCGGAAAATGTTGTTATCGATCGAAAGAAATCTTAAAATTATGGGATATAGAAAGAGTAATCGAGCCAATTGTAAATCCCGACGACCGTCTTATGATTCAAGCGTCTTTTTTGCCACTATTTTGTCGAGGTCTCGAGGAACAATTTGCAAGAACCTTTGTATGTGCAGTTTCAATGGTAACCCGCTCTTAAAGGGGGAAACTGGGCCCATGTCTCAGTAAGGATTTAGAATGGGACCCACGTGTCATTTAGTAAGCCTATACCAGGAAGCCTAGTTTATGAGGTTTACTATAATAACTCCATCCTATACTTCGCTAGTTCTATACTCGACTACTTACTGGTCAGTTATACTATTGTTAAATCGGATTGGGAGCTGTGAGTAACTTCCCGATATAACCTCCCGAGTAAATAATAAAGGCGAGATTACGTCGCTATTAATTTAACATCATCACCCCAAGTTTACGGAAAATGAACAAGAGAAGTTGTTGTCTTTCAGATTCAACAGTCATGAATGGGATTCCCGTAAACTGAAAACGTTAAATCAGAGAAGATGTAAGGACATCTTCTCTGGTTAAATGGAACCCGTCATTCGTAATGCGAATCTTCTCGTTTCAACATTTTCTTTACAAATGAAGTTTATACTAGAGATCGTTGTAATATTTGGAGTACTTTTGGGCGAGGCATATATTAATTACGAAGAAGATAATTTAGGTTGAAAACCGGTGTTGACAAATGCTCTACCGAAGAATTGGATTGTAGCCGATAATCTGATAAAATACCCACCAACACATTCATGTAATTGATGGCGTGAATCGTGAATTATCGTTCTCTATTAAATTAGAACTTATTCAGTTTGGGTTCGATCCGTGTCAGCTCTCCCCACCTTTTGTTTTAACACGAGCAAGTACGACTAAAACATATTTCGAATCTACCTTTGTAACATTTGCACTGATTCTTTAATCTTGGATATATATGTTGTTGATATTCCTTTTTGTTAATGCTATATACCAAGTGATCCGGCGAGTGATATACCATTCCCCACAAAATGCTCCTTATCAAGAATGAAATCCGACTTTTAATTAATTAGTTGACATATAATTGATAAAATAAGTACATAACAATCTGCACCTAATAAATAACAGAATCATTATTTATCCCTAATATGTATCACATGTTGGCCTTAACATTAAAATTGCGACTTGCTCTGCAGTTCGCTGCCGAGAAAACAATAAAGGTCGAGTAAGTTTTACGATCTGGTAAAGTTCCCGATTTTGATACCTGATGTTTTTAATATTAGCTTACTCTTTCGTTACTCCGTTTTGGTGCACGTGGGCCTTTGATTATTATACATTTTGAGAGAATACTACTGACATCTATAAAGACCAACACTAAATAAGTAGTCCAAATTGCATGAAAATCCCCTGAAACTTCTATTATTATAATCTTCTTAAATTCTCATCTTTACGAGTTGAAGCTAAACTGTTCAAGGCCGAGCAGCAATTTCACTACAATTTTTTTCAAAGTACATTTTCACTCTTAAGCAAAATTCTGAAAAGTTTGAAATTTCAAATCATAGTGAAATCTGTACGAATGCTGTGTGAGCACAGAACAATTGAGATAATCATTTCTTGAGAACTACTATTTTTCAAGGGAGTATTTCACTCTCGATAATTGGTGTTGAGTGAATTGCTGCCTGGCTACAACATGCACAAATAATACAATTATATTATGAATTTTTTTTGATCTTAAGGGGGAATCTACCCTCATTTTGAGGCGTTATTTTGAACAGCAAGGTAGAGTAGTGAAATGTTGGAAGGTATGGCTTGTTGTATATATCATTAACAAAGCATATTGACCTGGGTTTTCAAGAAAATGAATTTTATTTGTACAATCTCGTATACTCATATGCCAAAGATCCGGGGTCAAAGTCCAATGTGTTGACTTTGGGTAAAGCAAAATTGCACATTTTTGCCACCAAAAATTAGTACTAATAGGGTCTTTTTTAGCAGTTGTCTTCTAATCCAGGTAAGTTACATGGGTCAGCGTGCACCTACGCCGGAGACATTTTCAATTTTAATCCCTGTGTTGCCATTGCAACCGATTTCTTGAAAGAAATTCAATTTTGTCGTGCTGGATTTGGACTTTGAAGGCTTATAAATCAAAAAGTAAGACAGATATCAAAAATTCCCTCACATTAAGTTGCAGAGCATTATAAAAAACCTACATTTGTTTTTTTTTTATGCCCCACTTTCGGTGGTCATACACCATTCGGAAGTGCCAAATTTTTGGGGGCAAATTTACACGGTGCCGAAAATGCAAAAAAAGATATAGGGCAATTAAGTTCTAGAACACTTTAATTTTATTTTATAAAAATGTTTTGTTTTTTTTTTTTTTTTTTTTTTTTAATTTTTTAGTTTTTTGTTTATTATTAAATACAAATATCAGGAGGATAATCAAAATAATTAGCCAAAATTAATTTATTTGGCATTTCTTAAATATCCCTGCTTGCAAAACAATAAGTAAAAAGGAAATATAGCTGTTCTTGAAAAAACAATAAGAAACATAAGAAATGTATTTACTTGCGTGGTACACTGCACTTGATCAATGTAGCATCGGCAACGGAATGTCCGATTTTACAAATAAAAAGTAAAATAGGTGAAAGTAGTGAGAATTCAGAAATAGACAATCAGAAATTCTGCTCCACAAAGAGTGAGGGTAGATGCCCCTTAATGTAATACTGAAATCGTAATTCAAGTTCAACATACCATTTGGCAATGCAGTGGCACTCATCGGACGAAGATACCACATATGGAGTCTCTAACTTCTGCTGCAATAAGTTCATTCCATGCCGGTGACCAGAACTTCGGGACTGGCACATACCAAGGAGTATTTTCAATTTTTTACATTGAAAGAATGGTTATTCCACGACGGATGTTTTGGACTTCTGGTGCATAAGTGTATTGCGTTAACATCTGATGCTTTTCAAAGGCGTTACTTGATCATCTATCAAAAAAGAGAATAAATGGCGAAACGACAATTGCTAACGATAAGTTTCTAGAGCGTTCTGGGTGTAAAACTGTAAGTTAGTCCATACAGAATGGCGCTCCAGGAAATTATGCTTTCCGTAAAACAGTTGGTAAGTTTACGAATACGTCTCGACCGCGGAGAAAATGGCAGACGAGCACTTTCTGGTGTTCATTTACCGCCGTTTATATAATCGTTTTGAAGCGAATGTATACTTTTGTACCAGGTCATCATCGGGAGAAGGTAGAAGCCATTTGTTAACGTATGCTAATCATAGAATAAGTGCGGAAAAGTCCAACTAAGATTAAAATTGCCTGTAATTAGTTATATACGACGGATTTCGTTAATCCCTGAATCGATAGCTTGATCATCCCCTCCTTTGTTCCCTCCCTGGTTCAAATAGAATCAGACATAAAATGCCTTCCAAATCTATTGATATGTTATGGCCCTAGAAAATGTGCATTCACGTTCAAAGTTCACACACTATTGGCCTGCACTTAGTTTGGTTAGACACTACTCAGTCCACATTTAAGACTATAACCACTCCACAGTTTAAATTAAATAATTTTATTTATTGGATCCATTTTGGGATAAAACACGTTGAAAAACAGGACATGCTCACAAGTTGGTTGGTGCATCGAAACAAATTACAAAAACACAGATTACAAACAAGAATTACGCGCACACTGTTTATTTTATGGTTCAAAGCAATGGTACAAAAGCAAAAACGAAAAACAGTTCATACTCGGGACAGTAATTTAAAAATCCATCGCTACAATAACTCAACTCAGTCCGTAAACTCCACTGTCTATTGTGGATCGAAAGAAAAAAATGAATCCACCAAAACGTGTACTTTTCATTTCCATTTCATTCCTATCGTATTCTCAAATTTTCAATATATATAAGCTCGAGCGGCGTTAATTTAGTCCGATTATAACATCGATGAAATTTCGTGCAGTAGGGGTAAATGTTGATATGTATTAACAATTAACTGTCGCTTTGTAAAAGCGGCCGTCACACTAAACAGTACTTCTAGTGAAAAATAGACCATACATTATGAACGAATATCAGATCTAGTCAGATACCAGAAAATCAGAATATAACGCGACCTGTCTTCTGATTATAAACATCGAAGTGCACCAAAAACCTATAATTAGATGTGTGGAAAAATCAATACTGAGGTCGTTTTCATAGTAACCGGTTATTTTTGGACCCCTCTCTGTTTGCGACCCCTGTCATCACACAGGTGAGAGCTGTCACGAGGTGCGCTCATGGCACAGTCACGAAAGGTCTTTTCCTATTGCTGCAGCGAGTACGGCACCCATGCTCTGAGTAAGTCTGCTGGTGGGCGCGATCATATTTCAAACAAACGCCGCAGCGTGTGTTGGCTGTAAATACAGTCTCTCACGCAACCTGGCTAAAAGTAACGTAGTAATTTCCTTAATAGAACGACCGCGGATCGCAGTTCTGTATAAGATATCAAATTTTTGACTCTTGCCGAGGCAAGAGTCAACTTGGTAATTTCTCAGTACCTCGCGCTGGCGCGCTCGATCGCGGCCTCGGCCGCTCGTTGGTCAAGTGGATTTTTGGAATAGGCGGGTACAGTCAGTTTACTATGGTGACACTGATGAATTCAGCAGTTGTTGCAGAATAAAATGCACTGTCCCATGCACCTATTCAGAATAAAGTACAGAATGTAAATTCACATGCACTTATGTAAAGTAAGTGCGTATCACAAGCCCGCTGAATAAAGTGCAGTATTCACATGGCAGGACTTTATTCAATCCAGGAACACTTGCTGAATTCATCATGGTCATCGTGAAGTGGGAGTCACTAGAAGGCCCCAAAACCTTCGCCCCAATTAGCCCTGCACACTTTTTCGATTTTAGTTTTCTTGTTGCGAATGTTAAAATTTCGCGACAAGCGAGAATCAGTATCATTATTTTGTGTCAATTAATTATGGACTTTCAATTGGACAGTATACAAATATTGACATGTCCATGAGAGTGTGGATAGTAAAAAGTATATCATGAGGTCAAGTTTGATGGAACAGTCAAAATTGACCGAATGATATATTTTTACTATTGCACGAATTTTGGCAGTCCAATATTTTTGTTTATATCATGATATTCAACCGGTTTTATGTTCAAGCCTGTGATAGTATACAAAATTAACTGACTATGAGTGTGATGGTACAAAATATGATCACAAGGTGAAAGACTGGATGGGTTCCAGTATCACGAGCCGCAGGCGAGTGAAATGGAACCAAACCACTTCACCCGAGTAGGTGATCATATTTTTACCATCACACTGATACAGGCAGTTAATATTTTTTTATATAACTCATACAATTGATTTGGTCATGTATAATTATATAGCATATCTAGCCTGGCCTGGATCTACGCCAGGGCCTATGAAAAGAATGACAAGTTCTATGATTTTTCAAAGAAAGCAAAAGTGTACTTACCTTTTGTAGACCATATTTACGAGGTGATATTTTCCAGGCATTCAAGTAGAGTTCAAGGTTCAAAGAACAAAGTTCCAGAATCCAGTTTAATTCAAATCCGATTATAAAATTTCCAACATGTAACGGCGACACCATTGGACATCAATGCTTGTTTCTCCAACCAGTATTTAAGTTCAAAATCAGCTCAAATATAGGCAGGGCTGCCTCCTGTGGCTACAGAAATAGTCTGACAGAATCTGAGAGCGTATTTTATTTGACGGTTTGGTGTTTTTTTAATCGGCCTAAGTCAATTAAATCCACTAGATCTCATTCATTTACTAGCGCAAATCGAGGAGGTGCTTCAGTGGACGCCCTGTTATCGTCTGCAGAGAAACTGTTTCAGCATCGTAGATCACTGGTTCGGAATTGGCACAGTCCATACATTGCTATGGCGTTGTACAGTCGTAGCCCGACGGGAGATGAAAGCTATGCGAAATTTCCGTGCTAACAACCGCTTCATCAGACTTCGTTTTTCTCGCTCACTACTGTACACGCTGCATGTGTTAACACAAATCGTGCGGGTGGAAATAGAGGCATATGATAGTAAAACTATCAACGCGTTAAATAGTTCACTTTTGTAGACCATTGAGATGATGGTAACTCTATTGAATATCACGTGGCACAAAATCACCAATTAATGACTCTAAAATCTATGTATGAGTTTATATAATAAAACACTATCACAAGGGGGGGGGGGGGGGGGGATGGCTCCAATCACTACAATCATGATATAATCACACCTATGTTTGAGCATTCCATAGCAAAAAAAGCAATACTTCTGTACACATGGTAAAATTGTTTCATAACCCTTTTTCAGACTGTGTATATTTAAATAACATGTTATTAAAGCTGAATATGTGATTTATGGGAGTTGTCCTACTTTTCTATGCCACACTTAAATTATCAAAAGACTCTCGCTATTCTGTAAGAAATTGCCGGGACCGCAGGAACCAAAATATTTAGTCCTCCCCCCACACCTTAAAATTGTAAGTTGTTAATTTTGAGCAGTATTTTGTATGAAAAACAGTCACCTATTTAAGTTGTACATTTTTTTTAAATTGACCTCTCTAAAAAGTTGCCTGAAAATGTTGTTAAATTAAATTTCAAGATTAGCCTTAAAATGTTCTTCCTTTGTGGTGGAAATAAAATATCACAATTTTTCTTGATCAGGAGAGGGTCCACCATTAGAAATAGGTATGATTTTGGGAGCCGGTACTTACTCTCTTTACGACGATTGAACCCAATGCGATACCATTCTTTTAAGTGAAGAGCGAGGCGGGAGGCCGAGTTCTTCCACGCAAAAAAAATGGTGTCGCCGGGTTCAATTCGATTAAATGAACCGGTTTCGCAAAATCATACCTGTATTCCCATATCTTAAACAGCTTATCATTTAAGGTCATCTTTACCACAATTTCGCGATACTGTACGGCTTAAATACATCAAAAAAGGACTGCAAACACCCAGTGACAACAATCAAACAACCCGTGAAACGCAACGATCATACGCATCGAGACGCAACGTTGGCAGGCGCGCGCGAACGTAGCAAAACGCGGTCATGACGCGAGCGGAATCAACCTAAAACTACGCAGCGCGTACTACCTGGGTTCAATTGTCGAATGAACCACGGGAGGGAATAAGCCAATGAAATTGAGTACCTTTTCACAGATGTTGAAGAATGTAAAGTATTGGTGTCTCGCCATCTTTTGAACTACAATAGTAATGATTCCACATAGCTTTTCCAAATAGTGCATTGCTTTTTTTTCTTTCAATTTTTGTACCCTCACATTCATTGCAGACAGGTAAATAGGTGATAAAAAGGTAAAGGGCAAGTAAGGAATTGATTTAACTGTCTCCTGTCAAACCACAGAACAAAAAGGTCACTTAAGATTTCAAATGACACAATGCCAGCCTTCTCGATCAAACAGAGCCAAAGTGGCTACCCTTTACTGGTAAAGGCATTTAATCCGTGAACGTTCAGATCTTTCTGTATGTTCTCTCTCAGTCCCCATTTAAAGATAATCAGTGGTACATTGTCAGTTTGCACTCAGTGGAAATAAATAGCAAAATACTAAAACATATTGACACTAACCCATACGTTATGTTCATTTAGAAAACAATTTTAATGTTACATGCAAGTAGAGTGGAAATTCCAGAGAAATTACAAGAGAAAATTGAAGATCAATTTGTTAGTGACAGTGACATCATTGCCCACTAATATGGCGATACTAGTATTTCTTAGCCCTTTTCTCCACCTATACTTGTCCAGGCAGATTAAAGACTGGTGTATACAGCTTGTACACAGTTTTAAAACATGCTATTCTGGTTAGTCGAAGCGTAATTGCGAGCAGGCAAGTCGGTGTGCGCAATACCATGCCGATCGTTTTGCAAAAGTGATGATGTCACTCCTTACATGTTGACTTGCGGCATCTTAACCAGTTAGAAAGTAGTAAACTGGTAAAATGCCCACTGAGCCCCAAGAAAATGATCTCCTATTGTGATGCATACAAGAGGAAACCGTGGGAAAAAAATTAACGTTGACCCTTAGCCCTACTTGCCCTTGAGAGGTCAATCGCAATACTTCATAGTATCATCTCTGTAAAGGGGATATTGAAAAAATCACCAATTGTTGTCATTTTGTAATAGAGCGTATGATAAAAACAAATGGGAAAAAAGGGGTTGTTTTAGATATGATAGCTTATGATGTGCCTTCAATTTTAGAAATTGAAAACATGCTGTTTGTTTGTGGTTTGATGGTTGCTGCTATACGTAGCTCGTGCTAGGTTTCTCATCATTGCATTTCATCTACAAGGGGAAGGTTATATTGGGGGGTAAAAACTGGCCGTTTCCTCTGAAATTATCATCTGATTTTGAGGATAAAAACAGATGAAATGCTCTGGTGGATTGAACATACTAAGCAGGCAAATGCAGGGCATGTGCTTCTACTGGGCAATTTCAATCTACTAATCGACCGTGTACTGGCTTTGAGCTGCCTTTTGGATTCAATAGAAACATTAAATGTTACCAAGAATATCCAATGAGCTAATATAGGTTGTTGCCTTGAATCTGTTGATCATTTTGATAGTTCCCTAGTTCATTAAGCATGTTTTCAAACTTTCTGCATTGAATCCTGTGAGGAAAAAAAGCAAACAAAATTCATAATGAATTTTTTTTAATGGACCATCCAGGACCAAGAGTCGAGCTTGGCAGCACTTGCGAGGGACACACTGGAAAAGAAGAGGCCACCATCTTGAAGTTACGAGGGAAGGGCAGCAGAGGAGATGGGAAGATGAAATTGCAAGGTTACGAAGGGAGCTCCAAGACCAGGATGATGGGTTCAAGGAAGACCAGGCTGTCACTCCAAGGACAGGTAACTTGGTGTGAAATCTTCTTTTGTCTGTCTTCAAAATAGGCACAACAGAAGTTTTGCTCTGGTGTTGTCAGTGATTGTAAGGCATTTTATTGTTGCAGTGGGCTCGAGCAAGTAAGTCTGCATCATATATACAAAAGTGCATTAAAAATGGATAAATTTACACATGTGACAATTGCTTTGGATTATCTATAAGACTTGTTGGTGTGGATACAACCTTTTATTGATTCGCTTTCTCCGCAAGGATAGAGTGTGGTTTTAGGGTTTTAGATTTAAGGTCAAGATTTGGGTTAAAGAGACATGCGGAGATTTCCATAAGAAGCGCCCCCAATTTTCGCGAACCCTGGTTTTTTTACATTTTTTTTTTTTTTTTTTTTCTTGGAATGCTTACAATGTATAGATCACACCTGAAGTCAATAAAGCCGACTACGCGTCTTGATGCAATAAACATGAGGATTTAGTAGTTTCTGTCGTGCACGCCAGAAAGTCAAAGCATAGGTTTCTATGGGGAACGATTTTGCGATAGCAGGCAAAGTTCAAACGAGGTTTGCGGTTTCGCTTTTGCACTGTTGTGCCAATAAACCTTCGAAAGTTCTCGGTAGGTGGTTCTACAACGATTCAGTTGAAATTGAGAGAAGAAAAGTGGTTCCTAAAAAAACTGCTCCTCCTGTCACTTAAAGGTACAGATAGCGCAGGAAATACTTAAAATCTGAAAAAAAGTAGGTGTCAACAGTAAATGGAGAATAAACAATCTATTTTAATTAAACCATTGAAATGGAGATAGCAATGGTTGCAGGGAGGAAAACTAATAATTGGCTATCAAAGTTTATGGGAATGCTTCTTAAATCGTATTTTTGGATAAGCCAGGGGTATCTGCTAACATTGTTTTTAAGTGTGTATTATCAAGTGTAAAAGCAGGTCTTGGGATAAGGCGCAAAACTGCTTTTCCTTATTGTCATTCTAGATTACAAAATGGAGCAGGACAGAAGAGCACTGCAGTCCAAACTGGATTATATGCAAAAGAGAGACAACAGAAAGAATCTGATGCCAATCGAATGAGAGAAACTTTGTGAGGAACATCCAAGTCGACCAGCAGAGAAGTATTCATGACATTAGAGAACCGTTATGAAAAGGGCCAAAGACAATTTGAGAGCAATGGTCTGCGCAGACAGACTAAAACGTGACTGCTTGTTCGAAATTGATATCTTACGTTCTGTCCTCTCTGCGAGGCATATGAATGGTGACTAAACAGGGCTCCTTGAAAAGGTCGTGATACCGGAGAAGGAAGCTGAGCTGAACCATGCAAAAGTGAAAAGGTCAATAAGGGTTATCAAGGATATCTGGCACAAAAACAGGTCAGATTCAAGAAGAGAGTTGTCATTGCTAAGGAAAAAAAACTGGAGGAAACTTGGAGCAGGAGTTTAAGCCAGGAAAAGTTGTGAAGTTGCATATTGCGTGAAAGTGTGAAGTTCAGGACAAGCTGAACCATGAGTTGGTTGCTAGACAAAGAGAAGCCCGGGCACAGGCTCAAAGTAAAGGAGGACCTGCTATAGCTCAGCTGGTCAGATACAGATAAGCTTGCTCAGAAGCACAGAGAACTGAGTCACATGTCTGAAAACTCAAGCAATCAAAAGAGAGGGAGAATGAAGGTTCTGGTATTTATGAGATCAAAACTCAAAAGAAAGGGAATGAGGAAATTAAAAATTGCAGATCCAAAAGTGCGCTTCATGAAAAGGAACGAGGAAGAGCGGTGGGAAGAAGAGCAGAAATTACACCGGCTCAGAGGCAATGGAGAAAGTGACTTCATGGACTTGCAGGTGAAGCTCACCCGAAAAGAGGCGTGAAAACTTCAAAACAAAGCAGGAACTCTTAAGCATACAAGAGAAAAGCAAGTGTATGAATGAAATAGAGTCGCTGAAATCCAGGTTGAAACAGCGCGAAGGATGAGCAAAGAACTTTGCCTGAGGACGAAAAAAACGGGAAGCTGAAATGAGGCGCACATTGATGGATAGGTTGATGAGCGGAAAAAGTGAGCAGAACGCTTGAATGCTGAAATAGGAAAGGTTAAAGAGACATGGGGAAAAGTCTGGCAGAGCTGCCAGTGCAGCTGAACATGCCCAGGAATTGGAAAGGCACAAGTGCTACGATGGCTGATTGAAAATGATAATAAAGAAAGAGTTAGCGAACTAAAGGAGGACAATAATATGTGCAGGAAAAGTAGGGCGAATATCTTTAGTGTTCGTAAACTAAGAGCAGTCAGTTGAACTTTTGGGTGGGTCGTACACCCAGTATACTTCACCCAAACCTACTTCTCCCCTACTATTGCTAAACAAAATGCACTGATTGCAAACGCAATTGAGGGTACATCATTGCCAGAACAAAACTAGTGAATGGCTCCGGGACAAACAAACCTTCGGGGCCGATGAAGGCCAACGGCCACGCTGAGTCATGAACATCACATCACGCTCCACAGGAAGCCTCCGTCGAGCGTATAGAATTGGGCAGTTTGAAAAAGAGCTGAAAACAGAAGACAAAAAGCAAGGCAAGGACAGGAAAAAGCGTCTTGTCATGAGCGAAAGAACTGCAGGATGAGAAAGAAAGTGATAGCGTAACAGAAACAGCTGCAACTGAACTACGTCCAGATGTGTCAGCGGAATAAGAATCTAGAACAAGAGGTACAGCAGTTGACAATGGATTTGGAACATGTACATAAAGAGATCAGCCATTGTTGACCTCATTGTAAGCTTTCATCTATTGTAACCTTTCATCTATTTTAACTTTTGATGTATTCCATAATTAATGAGGCCTCGCTGTAATTAAACCTCACTATGTTTTCACATCAACATTCTAGATACAAGAAGACAAAGGATGATTATAATGATGTTTTTGACAATTGGTAACTAGGGAGGGGTTTAATTTCAATTCTCAGGTTTCGAGACAACCATATACTGTATTGTTCTGTCAGCAAGCATTTGCTATGTTACAAAATGCAGCCAAATAACTTCAATTATGTTCTTTTTTTCCTTGTCTCATATTTTTCTTGATTATTGGTTTACCTCGCTTTAACATCTTCCATTGACAATTTCTTAAAATGTGTGCAGCAATAACTGTGTGCAGCAATAGAGCAGCAATAACTGGCTGAATTTGCTAGCATTTACAATCTTGATTTTCGACAAATATTTGTTTTGTATCCGATTCTGATTCTTTGCTGCTAGTGTTAGGAAGCGACCCAAAAAGTTTTAAAAAAGATAATTTTTTTTTTCAAAAAATTAAAAATTATGCATTTATATTTCCATATTTGGAATTAGCATGAAAAAGCCAACAAGCCTAGTCCTAGGTCAGTGGCTTTTGAGATGGCCTCCAAAATGACCTGCAGTCATTTGAGCCATCCCCCAAAACACTGACCTGGTAGATTTTATACAAAATCTATCAGGGTCGAAAGGGTTAATGGAGAAAATATGTTAAATAACAAAATCAACAAAGGAATTGAAAGCAAATGCGTAAGATATTTGCTTATTAGTATAGTGTCACATCATACATCATTTGTACTCAATCACATTATGTGGGAACCAGATCAACAACCTGTGCCATAACTATAGTTTGCTTAATGTAGGTAAAAATTATTCTCCTGTTATTTGTCCACATGTCAAAAGGAATAGAATTTTGTGTCCATGTCTCTGGACTCGGCCAGTGTGTGTGTGTGTGCCGACATACTGATTGATATGCATACTGCTCCTGCTGGATTAGTGTTACTTTTGATAATTGATTTCTAGTGGTCCAACTTGGTATGGATTAGATTGGGCCATTTAATAACCCCACTTCACTGGTGATCCTGATGAATTCAGCAGTCTTTACAGAATAAAGGAAAGTATTTACACATGCACTGAACTCCCAGTTGGAGGTTGTTTGGTTTGGGTAGGAGAAGGGATGTACCTATGAGAATCTAGAAGGACCAACATCTATACTAATTCTTCACTGAAACCAAAGCCGTAGTTAAAGACACTATCAGTGATTTGCTAAATCCGAAAATCGAAAAAATCATCAAAAATCAGATTTTTGAATGTTTGTAACAAGTATAGGTATCCTAACACACCCTGCAAATGATAGGACCAAAAGCAACCTAATAAGGGCAAAATCGGAAATTTTAGTCATTCCTGTCCGTTCGGACACTTACTACAACACGTAATTGAATGGAGATTTGTATCTTTGAACACTGCCTTCTGCTTCCTTTTCTATTAATTCATCAGTTGGAAAAGGTAACTTATGAGAATTCTGGATGCTTATTCTTCACTTTTGAACTATTTCTGTTAATTTCAAATATTTTCACTCTTTCAGATAAATCACTGATAGTGTCTTTAAACCAGAGGTGCAGATATTGGGCCAAAATTAAGAAATTTGTCATTTTTTAAAATTCCATATTTTAGCAAATTTTGGGAAATTTTTTATCCAGATTGATAGTGTATAAGATTTTGAAAGTGGCCCATTATATGCTATTACCGTAATTAGCATGAAAAAAGAGAGTATTCATATAATAATAAGGCTGAAAATGAACCCACAATAGTAACACTAACATCCCTGTATGGTTATTTGTGTTGAGTGCCCGGGGAGGGGGGAAGAAGCAGGTGGGAGGGGAACTGTGCCAAAAGAATTGATGCTGGCTCAGCCTTTGTGATATCTGTGTGTTGTGGTGATTGCTATTTTCAAAATCCCTAAGTCATGTAAAAATGGCAACAAAAGATTAGTGTCCAATTTCATTTCCAATAATGCTTTAATATCGGACTCGATCTTGTGGTATTGGGTAATTTTGCTCATTAATACTGTCAAGGTTATAATCTAAGCTAGAGTGATCACCCTGTATGTAAAGTGCATTTGCCTCTGTTAGAAAAGAGAATTAGATGTAATTACTTATTTACTGGGTTAGTTGAAGGCCATTAGGCATTTAATTAGAGTTCTGGTGTAACATAATTAGTCTCATTATATGCAGGTTTCATTCCTGAAGTTAATTGATCACATTTCTCTAAATGTTGAGGTGATATTCACTCAAAGGATGGCAACCGGCTTGTAATATTGAATGAGTCTACCTGAGTGCCGCGTCAATTCCATACATGTATGCAAAAATACCGTACTTGGAGCTTTTAACGCAATACGCATCATGTGCCGTTATGATAATTGGTGTCAATGTTTATTATCACACTTGTACTTTTTGGCCATGGTTTCCATGTGTGTAGCCCAAGACTATACCTGTAAATTGTCCTAGTATAGTCCCACTGGTTTAGGAGGTGAATAATCGTAGAGAAATGAGGGTGGGATTGTATTGGATGTTGACTCCAGATAAAAAAGTGATGATACTAAACTCAGGCCATGCTAAATTTGCCATATTATTAGGCAAATTCTAATTTATCACAGATTTTAAAACTAATATAACTACTTAATATTTCTGTATCTGAAATTTTACCAAAGGTCAGGAGTGGGATTATACTTGAGCATGAGATTATACTCAAGCATGGGATTAAACTCTGATAATTACAGGTACCAAGGAAAGAGTCTCTTTCCTTTTTGAAGTCTGCATATGCAAGACGTTGTGCATGTATTCATTCATGATATACATTGGTTTGACCTTTTGTTAAGGTGACATGGCGTCAGTTGGCTCAATATCACTTGAGTTTGCGGATTATTTTCACCCACACAAATGGCTGTGAAACACAGAATAATGTTGAATTTCAAGCAAATTAGTACTTTTGATAGCTTGCTTTTTATTCTCTGTGGCTAGATCAAAGAATTGAAGTTATGCTTAATTTAGAAATGCCAAACTCCCGACCAAACTGTAATATTGGTTGAGATTTGCATCTCCAATATTTTTCTTGACTCAAACCTGCCATTCAACATATTTTTTTTCAAACATGAAACAAATTATTGTAAAAGAATTGCTTGTACTTTTGCCAATTTTAAACTGTTTGGCTTGTTTTGAATTCATGATATTGAGCGTTCTTACTTACACCTCCACATGAACAAAATATATTACTGCATAATTAGTTTGCAGGAGCTGCTTGAAGTAAAAAAAGCAAAAAGAAAAAAAAAACAAACAAATGTAGCGTGAACATTCTACTGTTATAGTAGACTTTTTGCTGGAACCGTAGGTTTTCTGGTAAAGACTAGACTGCAAGATAACAGCAACAACAATTCTTTCTGTACAAACTTGGATATAGCTGTATTGAATTTTTAGCCTGTATTTGAAGTTGGTAGATGGCTAGGCTAGTCATACTCATGAATTCAGGTTATCATTGGATCTAGGTGTGCAACTTCATACAGTATTAATTTGCCCTAGTTGCAAGCATGCACGCATGCATGGATACTATTATTTTGTTTCAAACATCAGGTTAGTAATAGAATTACTACTGTTTCAGTGTAGTTATAGGCTTACCTGGGAATATCATGCTATGCTCCACTTGATGCCTGCCGAAACATTCACAATTTATTCCGTTGAAGTGTTTTGGCGGGAAATCAGTGGACCTTATACCAGGGGTTTGCCTGCCACCTATCTTGGACCCTAAAATTCAGGGCACTTTCAGTGACACATCAATTGAAAATACAGGCTATAGGCTCTAGACCCTAAAGTTTGTTCATGAAAAACTTCCTATAGAAAAAGTATATTCAGCCCATGTAATGGCAGGGTAAGGTCAAAGTACCACCACATTTGGCAATCATGCAGTGGTCTTTTGGTTACTAGTTCAGAAAGGCAGGCAGGTAGGCTTACACCTATGATTTATTTTGGGGGTGTTCTGGACTTCAAAAGGTGGACCTTTAGGGAAATTCAAACACACACATGTATTGTGCATGCACAGGCCTGGCAGTGGGAGTAGGTAATGTTATTATGAACAATCTGTAACATGTATTAACATTGAGCAGGAGAAACCTAGTGTAATTTCAGTAGTTAAACATTGAAACTGCCTAGATGAATCAAGATGTGAAACTGCTTTCCAAATTAACCTGTATATGCAAATTTGGTCATTTTAAGCATTTGTAACTAGGTGACAAAAAGTGCAAATCACAGCGCATTTATAGGATCATTAACATGTCTCCCAAGTACAAAAAAAATAAAAATTCTCTCTATAACATTGAAGAATACAAAAAACTTTTTACATCACAAACTGTATGTATCAGTTGTACAGTGCATTACGCCTCATGTAAAATTAATCGTGCAGTATGCACATGTACATAGCAGATTTGGCATTATGTGTATAATTTGAATAGGTTTCAATTTCATAGATCTTTGGTCAAATACACATACACTTTTCCCACCCGCCCAGCCCACAACCGATTTACAGAGACATTGACCTCCATTGAAATATGGTAGTCATTTTGAAACCAAACTTTCTTTTGTTGAAAGCATTTTGTTCACTCCTTTCTGTTATTTCTACCACTACTTGTATATTTGTATGACAAATGATGTAGGCATAGTAGTGTGATGAAGTATTGTTCATAATGGGTCACCCATGCAGACTATTCCAAAGGGACTACAGAGAAATGGTTGTACTTTTCAGGTTAGTCAGTAAATCACCCCAGCTCCTATGTACACAAGCAAAATGGTGGCCCCTGTACACAGTCATGCCTTGTTCACCGGTCTCACAGGGATCATTATTGTGTAAAATTGCATATCTTATGGGTTGACATTGACCTCATGAGTTCCTCTGTGGTTGTTTTTAGTGGAGGTCAGGCATGTCACAGTTAATAGATTGCACAGGGCCGACAGTGTGATGGATGGACTATTAAGAGCTGACATGGGTGTGTGCTTATACATGTCTACCAGTATTACTAATAAGGCTATCCATTTTGTGCAGGTACCATTTCAGTACATTAATTGCAGATTACCATGATACACAGTGAGCATGCAAACAGGGCAGTATGATATATTGCTGTTAAACAGTATTATTTTTTTGTGCAAGAATTTTCATGAACTTTGGTATTTTAAAACTTATAGCAACTAATGAAAGTTGCATGATGCCAAATTATGATTTTGTCCTTATTGAACCAGAGAGGAATTTGCTTAAGTGTCATTCCACCAAAATGAGTGTTTTGTGAATTAGTGAAAGGGGGACTGGTATAGAAAGGTGGTATAGTTATGTGGTGTCCATAAGACCCTAATTTTCAGGCCAATTTTCAGTTCCACCGACACTTATTTTAAGCCTTTTTTAAGATCAAGAGACAACTTAAGACTTATCATCTATGTAAGATTCTCTTCTTTCTCAAATTTTACTTAAAGTGCCTTAAAATTTGATGGAAATTTAGCTCCAAAGTCCTAGAAACTAACCCAAATTAATTTCCAGAGACCCAAATTTCATATCCAAAAATCGGTGCCCCAGTAGGGACCTACCCCTCATGTTAAGAAATCTACGTTGCACATACCTGCATACATAACCCAAAAATGATTGAGCATCTCCACTCCCAATATACAATAAACAAATATGACACTGGCCATACCTCGGTAAACAAAAAAGTACCTCAGGATCCCGCTCAGGATCTCTGTACGGTATTAGTTTTGTGCTACTAGCATCAAATGGTTTCATTAATTTCCCAGGTACTACTTTCATACTACTCTGATTTCAGTGCCATAAAATGAGCATGCAACTTGAGCCTGTAATGTATAATCTGTATGCTCCCCCTCTCCCCGGTCTTATGGTGTATCGGTTTGGTGCCATCGGCAGTACAGAGGTTCTCGTACCCCACCACAAGCATGATTTTGTGAATTCTGATATTCACATGAACAAGATAGGTTCTGAATATCACTTAATAGAAAATCGTTAATTTCATTATAGGTGTGTTTTCTATGGGGACCATTTACCGGAAAAGAGATGGATAAGGGGATTAAATGTGCTCAATAGAAAACTGACCTCCCTCACTATTTACCGGTAAATCAACCCGGCAAAATTTTCCTTCACGAGGAAGGAAAATAGCGGGGTCACGTTACCCGGTAAACGCCAATAGAAACACACTCCTTTCCGCCATTGCACAATGGCAAGCGAGGAAACGGAAATTTAATAAATACCGCGTGATTACGATCGACGATAGGCACTACGTGTGGACGTGTAGACTAGAGAGATGAGGGATATGATTCGGCCTGGATTCGGCGGTGCCTCCTTGATCTTACGTTACATCGCTTCTCGCCGCTTGTACAACTACATGTACCTTCGAACCCTTCTCTGACGTTCACGAACATTTACCCCATCTACCCATTATTTGCCTCTGATTTTGACTGTAAAAATTTCAAAATTGACATCAATCCTACTATGGCAAATCCCGCCATATTTTTGTTGAAAAAGTCAACCCACAATGCTTTGCGTTGACCTCAGGTAGACCTTTTGCGGCAAAGTTGTATTTGGAGTGGATCGAGAGTCAGCCAGGTAGTAATTTACCGGTAAACAGTGCCCAATAGAAAACTGACCGTTATCCACCTTTTCCTTGCTCTTTCCCGTAAGAGATTTCCCTGTAAATGTGGAGCTTCAATAGAAACACGCTTTATGAAATTCATACTCAGCCATGTGAGTATTCTTCCAGTAATATAATCAAGTTACATGAAATTAAGTAAATGCCCTAGAACTGTGCGTTTTTTAATTAAATTGTCAAGTTACGGTGTACATGCACAGATTATTCATGCCCCTTGGTGGAGTTATTCTTTACAATATTAAATATCAAATTGATTTCATAATTAAATTACTTTAAATTTTTAATTTTGGGTGTGATTGTTGCCTTGGAGCTGAAATGAGACTTTTTGATGATCAAATCACCTGTAAAAATAATCAGCTGTGCAGATTGATAAAATTTTCATTTAAAATTATAAAAATATAATTATTTTTCCCCCATAAATTTCAATATAAAGAACAATTAAAATTATGAAAATAAAATATTTTTTTCTCCATAAATTTCAATATAAAAATTGACAATGCTAAAAGAGAGCTTGTAAATGCACTTTGGATGCCAGTGTATTAGGCATTAGGTGTTAATAACAGGCAAGCTTGGATATCAAATTGATCATAAAACTATAGAAGTACAAAGCACCCCAGTGAGCAATGAAGGAATGGAATATTTGGTATTTTAAAAGTAGTAGTGGAAGGCCATTTTAATCAAGATGATATTGTGAAAGAAAAAGGCCTTGTAAAGCAATCTTATTTGCACATAATAGTAGGTTATTGTGTAGCTTAATGTAGCCACATTATCATAACTTTTGAGAGGTTTTAATGCAGGATAGAGAACTTTGTTCACTAGTAGAATGTTATCATGGTTATAGTTGTGTCAATGATTAGTGCCCTTGAATGGAGATAAAAGAGGGACGGACATGATAGCAGAATTCAAATTCTGATAAAATAGAGGACAAAAGAGTTAACTCAAGACATGAAATTCAAACACTGCAGATTGCATTGTGATCTGACCATCAGGGTTGCCAAACCATTAGAGTTGCCAAAGTGTGGTTAGGCACGGCACCAGAGGGCAAAAAGTAGCCCAATTTCCACCCTACAGGTTTTACCCTAACCATTAGTTTCTATGGAACAAAAAATAGCTGCTACAGGCATCAACCACTTTGAGAGCATTTCTTGATATTTCAAATGTAGACCAATTGGGTGGGTAAAGTGCAGTGTTGGCCAGTAGCTTAAGAAAAGTCTGGTATCTACCTTTAGGTTAACACTGTGACAATATGGTATTGTAATCCCTTTCAATATGCCATGCATTGTAGTCCTTTCAAAGCTGAAAACAAATATTAAGAAGAGGATCATATTCTGGGTATAATGAATGCGGGTATGCGGCTCCTGGAGTAGTGTTTGCTTTGTCAAAACTGGTATTAATTGTAAAACAACTTCATTTATGTGGCAAAAAAATCACAGATAGGCAAGAACTTACCATTCTGCAGCAGTTAATTTTCACAACTTTTGTTCATCTTTCATGTTTGTTTGTTTGTTTGTTTTATTTCTCACTGGACCCCATACAGGGTATCGGAGACAAAACAAAGTAATTATACATGGCAACACTTAAGTAAAGGTACAACAAAAGGAATTTATCACAGCATTTTTATTGGTAAATTGAGGGCAAGAGAAATTCACAAAAATAAATTCCTCACTAAATGAAGTGGTCTTTGAGGAAGTATATTGCTATGATGTTTGTACATAGCAAGCCATGCCCAGAGTAAAAAGACACAAGTATGTGCATGAAGAGACTAATGGAGACAGATCATGTATTAATGCCATACAGAAGGTTAAGAGATCATTATAACAAAAAAAAAAAAGATTTTGTCAGGCTAATGAGAATCAGAATGAAACTGAAGAAAAGAATTGGTGTTATTTGACATGACAGATATGAATGAATGTGATTGAAATTTTGGAGGGAGTGTTTCAGGGTCAGTGCATGTCAGATGACATGAAATGTTCTACTTGACAACTTGGAAAAGTACATAGCTCATAGGCCTATAGAAGTGGCACCTCAAACCCAGACACCATATGATGTGCGGAATCAAATTGACTGATTCTGACGCCAATAAGATGTAAAACCCTATCAGGAGTACATTATCAGTGAATGAAATTTAACTAAGTTTCATGAATAAGGGGCATTTAGCATGTAGGATGCAGTGCAACCTGCCCTATGATCATACAGGGATGTACCACAAAATGGGTTTCATTTTCAACCTTTGGTATATAAATGACCCTTTTTTCATGCCAATTATGGTATAGAAATAGTTTGCTTTTTCAAAATTTTCTCAAATTTGTTTGAAAATCAGGCAAGTTTCCACAATTTTGAGCCAAAATTTCCTCTATAAATTCCAAAAAATAGTCAAATTTGAAGGAAAAATGACAAATTTGGGATAAATTTGGCCCAAAATCTGCATTTTTGGTGTACATGTAGCTTTCAGTCCTTTTTTGGTAAAAATTGTTATAGATGTGGGTCCTACTTCCAGACTTGCAGAGGCATGTCCCTAGTCAAACCAAACTTGAGAACCCACAGCAATTTGGTGCCAAGGTAAATCTGGAGAACTCTTGTCTATTAGAAAGCTGATATCAGTGTACTTCACATAGTTAGATCATAACCTTGTAAAGTGTAGTATGCTGTGTGAAGAATATGTTAATTCAATATTCAAAGCAGACAATAAGAATGCACTCTTTAAGGTCGTGTGGTTAAAACTAGGTAAAAGGAAGTGCAGGTAATATTCAACTTTGGAGTTGAATTGGCATTCAAAATTCAGCATTGTCAACAGGCCCAGTGCCTTATTACTGACACAATGGTAATGCTTCAGTGCATATGTGATGTCTAGGTGCCTTTGTGGCAAAAGATAACACTTGGATAGTCACAATGTTGCCTCTGCTCTAGCAGATGAGACCTTGGCAAAAGAGAGTGATATTATAGTAAAGACATCATGCAAGACCATTTTGTTTCCAATCAACAGGGAAAAATGCAGGTTTACACATCTAAATAGAGGGCCACTCATATACGTATTAAGTGGTTGTCATGAAAACAACTATTTTTATTAACAAAGTGACTCAGTTCCTGGCAACAGATTTTACTTTCGAACTCAACACTAGCTGTATACATTGACCACTATTTTTTGAGTGACTGGAGTATGAAGACTATGATCATGGGTTTTGAATCCCTCTCAAATCTCTGGCAGCTTGCCCACAAATTCCTGTGGGGGTGGACTTTAATTTAGTACTGTAATTTACTCAGTGGAAAGTTGCACAAACTTTGTTGCCTTCCCCCTTCGCTTCCGCGTTAAAAATTTACATTCCCCTTCTGAAAATTTTACATTTAAAAGGTTGAGCACTTCCTCTCCTATTGATGGTTTTCAGGCCTCCCCCCTTCTTGCTCACAAAAATTTTCAGGTCCCCCTAAAATCCTTCCCCCCAGTAAATAATGATTCCTCCCTAACCTGTAGGCTCCTGGGGGAGGCTCCTACTCTACCTGTTGCTTAACTATTTTCTACCTCCAACTCGAAATCTTATTATTGTTGCATCACTTTTGTCAGCACAGAAATCATCTTTACATATTAGTTTTAAAATGTACTTTTTTCCAACTGGGAACAGTCAGTCTACAAAAGGTCACATTTATACCAAGAACCAATTTTCCAATAATTTATTCCAGAGGATGCTCCGTATGGTTTACATTTATCAAACATACCTTTTGCACAGTGAATAATTCATGTTGCAGGATTTTATTGGATGTTTTTATATGGCTTGATCATAAATCATTCAAATTATGCGGTTCTAACTCGACATGAAAATTGCCATTCGTCTGGCTGTTCATGTATTCATTGAAATGTGAGTTCACTCAGCAAATATGTCTTGTATTTCAAATATTTGTTTTATTATTTGAAGGTGCTCATACATTATTATACATATTTATCTAACCAAAGACTTTCAATATACTGTTCATATTTGCTTTTTGTTGTTGTATTTGGCTGAATGTTACACAGGGTGGAACGTAGGTTCAGTAGTAAGTAAAAAATGGGAAAATTAATTATGATCAGTTATCCAGGATGGTTCAGTTAACCAGCATTGATGTTGTGGAACAGTATAATGTTGTAGCCTCTACTGTATGGGTGTAATCTTGCCAAGGTAGAGAATTGGTAATTTATGAGCATGGTTTACTATAGTCAGCATCATAATTTCTGAAACAAATGGCACGCTCGCGTCTGTTGAATTGCGGATTTGATTTCCATTATCAAGCGTTCGTCACACACTTCTTGGTTTACGTGCGAGTAGCCAGAATTTTGTTTCAGAATTACTGACGAACACTATATTATAAAAGAGAGACACAGCATGACTGAGCTACATCAGGGACTATTCTTTGTGACTTCGCAAGTCATCTTTGTGCATCGTCACTTTACCTGGCAAGAAGTATGAACATCTTCACATTTACGCATTTGTTTTACATGTATGCATTCGTATTAGGCAAGCTGTCTTTAGCCATCATGGCTATGTGACTTGCTGGTGCATGTTTAACATTGCACAAAAGTGAGAACATAGCATCATACTTCTAGCTGGACAAAGTATAGTTCAAACCATTGTGTGTGTGTATGATTTATAGTAACGTAATCTTGAGTAAATGTACCATGTGTAACATAATGGGTCATGGAACTGTGACAGAGGAGATGAAAATGTAATTGCTGATTTATGAGAATGTTGTCATTTGCTAAATGTAATCATTATTTTGTAATTTTGTGTTTATTTTTGTTTGCTTTTTTATTTTTATTATATATTTCAAATCCATAATTGTTAATGGTTGAGTTGAAGAAGTGTTTCTACCTTTGTGTTAATATTAGTTGTAAACCTTTCTGCTTTTCATTATTCAATTGGCTAACTGTAATCATGCTACTAATTCATTTTAGCTTCATTTTGTATCTTTAATTTAATGTGACTGTAAGTTCATCAATCCATGCTCATTTAGATTGTTATGAAATATAAATGCTGCAACTGGAAATTAGTTTTCTATTTTTCAGACTGACAACTCATTAATCTTACATAGGATTGCCATTTCAATCTCACAATTAACAGGTGCAGATCACATCACGCTATCAGGCAATTAATAATTCCTCTTAATTATAGGCCTTGAGAATTTGCATAATGCTGACTAAGTTCGATTTGTATGTGTCATGGGTTACACGCTGCTCTGTGTAACCATGCATTTTTTCGTTTTTTTGAAAAATAAACGGAGATTGTTATCTTGACAACTCTGATTAGATACGAATAAAAGCAGAATAGGTAAATGCGATGTTACCGGAATTATGTACACAAGAAAAATTCCATTAACTGTATCACAAACTTAAATAACATCAACATAATGGATTATTTTTTTCCATATATTTGCTGATTTAGTTTTTGAATAGGCTGCCTAAAATGTGACAGATAGTCGAGTGCTGGGCGTGGAGACAGGACAAAGCCGTAATTACACTCCGTGTCATCTGTTCAACCTTTTCAGCCTAAGCTATTTCGTATAAAGAGTCTTTACATTTTGACAGATGGATATAATATCATAGACTGGCACTTCCTCAAACATCAAATGTAATTGATTCTGTGTGCTACAGGTTTCTATCGCAATATTAGACCTAAGGATGTAGTCTTGTCTTGTTGGCAAAATTTCAAAAATGCGAGATTATTTACATGTCATGATATGTAATCTTGAATTTTAATTGAATATGATATTTTGGGTTAAGGATGGATGGGCCTTGTGTCTTCATACAGCAACCAATTGTGTGAGGACGAGGTAATAATTTTGCCCAGCTTAAAGCTGGTGATTTAATTTATGCCCTATATCATTATAGGGCCTAAAGTAACATTAAGGGGGTGGCCCGATTTAAGGATATGAAGTTTTCATCTGATAGATTGGCTTTTCTCCAAAACCCCATTGTAAAGTTTAGTGACGATAATTTCAATCCGTTTTGATGTGAGAGCTAAAAACATGATTTTGTAAAGCCCCATAGATTACTGTGTAAAATTAATATTGGTCGACCAAAATAGAGCACATTTTCGCTCATAACTCCAAATCAAACATCCTGTTGGCCCTAACGATTCACAGGGAAATGAGGAAATAGTAGTCTTTCTTGTGATACCAAATTTGACCATTTCCGGTAAAATCAGGGATTCTGGGGACGAGGCTTATTAGCGATTGGGCCCTGGACCTTTAAGACAGAGATTAACATCAGGGGCCTGCAATCATGTAGTAATTCACGGTAGCATATACTATAGCATAATTGGTTACAAAAAAAGGTCATATCATAATTGTACGGTTACAAATGTTATAGCTAAAATTGTTATGAATTATTTTATAACAAAATACGGTTACAATAGCATAATTGCGCTATTAAAAAGTGCAACATATTTTACTGTACAAACTGTTGTAGCATAATTTGTCTGCATACAAACGGGTATAGCATAATGTAATGTTAAAAAATGTTATAGCATAATGGTACCTATAAGAGCATATGTACTGTTACAAAATGTTAATAGTATAATTATTGTACTATTATGATTGTTATGTTGCAAACAGTTTAGCATATTCTCTGTTACAAACTGTTTTAGCATAATTTGTTACTGTTACAACTGTTTAGCATAATTGTACTGTTAAAAATGTTATAGCATAATTGACCATTATAATAGCATCATTGTACTGTTACAAAATGTTATAAGTAATACTATTGTACTATTAGATTGTACTGTTTTTGCCAACTGTTATAGCATAAAGTGTACTGTTACAAACTGGTTATGGCATAATTGTTATTTTACAAACTTATAGCTTAATTGTACTGTAAACAAACTGCTGTATGTAATGGCACTGTTAACAAATTGCTATAGCATAATTGTACTGTTCCAAATTAAGTCCACTAGATTGCATTTGCATTGTTACACTGTTACCGCGTGATACTTAGGCAATGTCAAATTAATGTTTCAAAATTCATTCCGACACTCAAAAATATTAATTTCTCAATAAGGACATTATTTAAATGTTGTTCTTTATAACAAATCCCATGTCCCATATACTATCAAAAGGCTGTAAACTGTTATTCATTCAATCACCGCAACGGCAGTATTCATATAAGAGGATCATTGCTCCTGCTAAGATATTTACCAAAGCCAAGCATCTGAACTAGGTTATGATTGTTGAAGGTCTTGCTAGCGCATTTTTTGACGATTTACTTTTCATAGCAACTGTATCTCTGTTTGGGATTGTGGTTGTAAGATTAGGCAGTTTAATAATAATTAACTAAATCTCCCTTAAATTTGGCCCAAATTGTTTTCTTCGCCACTCAATTTCCCCATATCATTGGCAAACATCCTGCTATTTGAAGCAGTATCACCTCAAATATGGAGATTTTTGCCGATGCTGCAACTCATTGGGATCATGCTGTAATGAATTAGAAATGCATCTACCTAATTAGGTAGATGTTCTTACAGCAACTCAAAATCCCCATTCCTTGGAGAAAGCACTGAAAAGCTGTTTTTCACCACACTTTTTTTGTTTTACACAGAATTCTGCAACCAAGGGGATCCAGTTGTAGAGTCGTCATTTGTATCCCAATACTAAAGTAATTGTCCCGTTTAGTCCTCTAACTTTAGGCTAAAATTGTTCTTTAGCCATTTCAACATCCTGTATCATTGGCACATATTCTGGATAATTACGGTACATACATTATTTATTTACATATTGTTGTTTTGCTACTGGTATTACATTTATTTTTGGGACCATGTATATAATTTTTTAATTAAACTAGTTAGTCATTAATTAAAGTTCAAATGGATGTTCTTGTGCTGCAACTCAAAAGCCCCTTTCCTTGAAAAAAAAAAAGACCCTGCAGAAGGATTTTTTCACAAATGGTTTGTTTTTACAAATAGATCTACAGCTCAAGGGGAGTAGTTTAGAGTTTCATGTATTTCCAATACTAAAATAAATTGTCCTTTTAGTCCATTAAAACTTAACACTAAATTGTTCTTTAACCACTTAACATTGTGTATCATTGGCACACACCCATCCTGCTAAATAAGGTAACATTAACCTTAATCTAGTTATTGTTGTTGTTGGCTAATGTGACAAGGTATTGGGACCAAGTTATAGAATTTTAAATAAACTAGTTAGTCATAATTAAAGGATGTTATTGTTGCTGCAACTCATAAGCCCCTTCCTTGAAAAATAAAACCATGAAGAAGGTTTTTTCAACAAATGTTTTTTACAAGCAAATACACAGCTTGGGGATTTCAGTTTTAGAGTAGTATTTGTAACCCAATTATAAAAGAATTATCCAATGAGTCCCTTAATATAGACCAAAAAGGTTCTTTGCCAAATCAATGTCCCTATATGTCAAAAGCATCCTGCTAATTAAAGTAGTATCACCTCAAATATGGTGAGATGTTTGCCGATGCTGCAACTCATTTGGGATCATGCTGTAGTATTAGAAAATTGCATATACATTAAAATAAGGTAGATTTCTGACAGCAACTCAAAATCCCCTTGCCCTGGCGAAACAGCACTGAAAAAAAAGGGCTGTTTATGCCTACCATATTTGTTTCTACACAAAAATCTACAACTCAAGGGGATTCAGTTGATGATTAGTATGTATAGTCCAATACTAAAATAATTGTCTGTTTAGTCCATTAAACTTAAAACTAAAATGTTCTTTACCAACTTAAACATTGTGTATCATTGGCACACACACATCCTGCTAAATAAGGTAACATTACTTATCTAGGTATTGTTGTCGTCGGATAATGTTGCAAGTTATTTGGGACCATGTTTAGAATTTTAAAAAAAAAAGTTAGTATTTAATTACAATGGATGTCTTGTTTGGGCAAATCAAGGCACCCTTTCCTTGAAAAAAGAACCCTGCAGAAGGATTTTTTCAACAAAATGTTGCTACAACCAATCACAGTCGGGGGGATTCAGTTTTAGAGTTAGTAATTTGCAACCTAATACTAAAATAATAGCAGGTCGCCCTTAAATATAGACCAAATAGTTCTTTCGCCAAATCAAGGTCCCTTATAATTGGCAAAGAATCCTGATAATTAAAGTAGGATCACCTCAAATATGGTGAGATGTTTGCCGATGCTGCAACTCATTTGGGATCATGCTGTAGTTTATTAGAAAGTGGCATCATACCTTAAAATTAGGTAGTTGTTCTTGCAGCAACTCAAAAAATCCTTTCCCTGAAAAACAGCACTGAAAAGGCTGTTTTGCAACATTTTGTGCTACACAGAAATCTACAAATCAAGGGGATTCAGTTGTAGAGGTAGTCATGCTATATTCCAATAACGAATTAATGTCAGTTAGTCATAAACTTTAGGTAAAATTGTTTTTTTTATCCATGCAATATCCTATGGTCAATGACACACACCTCCTGCAAAGTACGGTAACATTTGCCTTAATTACGTATTATTTATATTATTTGCTAATGCGCCAGTTATCTGGACCAAGTAGGATAACTTTTGTTGATCTGGTTGTAACTCGCATTATTAAAAGGGATGTCTTCAGCCAATTCAAAGTCTCTGTTCCCCAGAAAAAAAGAGAACACTTAATAAGGATGTATTTGTTGTACCAAAATTACAACGCAAGGGAAACTCAGTTTTAGAGGTAGTCATGACGATGATGACGTGAAATGTTATTATGTATGTAAGTGAAATAAGTTATAACAGCATTAATGTTAAGAATGGGGAAAATAATTTTACGATCATGACCATATTTCAATCTAACCTAAAGCTGTGAATAATAATTAGTTTAGTACTTGGTCTAAACCTTTCAACAAAAAGAATTGTTTTACATGTATTTTAGAATGATAGGTTGTACATTTTGGATTAAATTGTACCGCAGTTTTAATTGCTAGATACGGAAAAAGCCCACCTTTTTCTGAAGTAGTTAGTAGTGTTTTTATACTGGTATTATAAAGTAGATGTTTGTAGTCAGGATTTTTGAAAAATAAAGTGGTATGGGATAAAATACACGTTAAAACACTGAAGTGCGTAAATAATGCGTGCGTTTTGAAATTTAATTGATAATTGATTGTTTGTTGCACATTTAATGTAGTGATGTGGTTAGCCCATTGGAACCCTGTGAGTGGTTTGACACAAATGTGGTTACCCACTATTTAAATTTCAGATTATTTGGTTTTAAAAGTTCACAAGCAGTATTGTAGTATTTTAATTAATGTAATTGATCATGTATTCACTTTTGATAACCCTGTCATTTTTGTAATTATATTTCTTTCATTGTCGCCATGGTTTCTTACAAACAATACCACGTTGATTGGTTTAATTGTACAAAATATAATACATTTTTTTAATAGAAAATGTTACCAGTTTTTGGTTTAATGCATATTTAGTAGTTTAATCCTCACGCCCTTCTGGCCACTATTGCTGCTAGAGGCAATTTTTTCACATTTTTTGTTGCCAAAATTGTTGATATCACACATTTTCATGACCATATTTAGACTTAGCATGAAAAACGCATTCTAATGAGTCCAAACAAGCCTAGTCTTAAGTCAATGGTTTTTGAGATGGCTTTCCACATGGCCTTTGGACATTTGGTACGCCATCTCAAAAGCCACTGACATCTGTGTTATATAACCTAGGTACTTCATCATGTACCAGGGTGAAAAGAGTTGAAATTGCTTTGCTTTATCATTTGCTACCTCTTTGTATGATTGTAACATAGTATAGTTATAAATTCCAATATGATTATGGAATATAATTATTTCATTTGTACAAGTTTATATGCTGCAGGCTATTTGTAAAGTCTTCAGTTATTTGTTTGACAGTAGAGAGTCCGATAATTAGAAGGAAATTACAGAGATTTGGCAAAATGTGTTCCAACATGGGTGCAACTATCTTAAAATAGGTTACGTACAAGGTGATCCTTTTGTGCCTAATGTAGTCACAATTTGACAGGTGAATTCCTCTGAATCATGCATATACCTGTAATGCACCATGAGAAGAAATAATGTGCTTGTGAAAGCTTTCAACATATAGAATGAATAACATTTGCTAATTGATGCGCTGTGAATTTTACAAGTTGTGGATAGATTTTCACTACTAGCTAGTACTAATGGACCTATAATGTGCAGTTCATGAACCTTAATGTCTGTTAGTCAAAAACCTACCACAGCATTACAAGATATGTGACTTGCTTGACATTAGGAATGTAGTACTGTTTGAAAATGACATTGGCATTTCTTGTTTCTCCAATGATGTAAATGACAACAGTACTGAGGTTAAACAAATGTGCAAAGGCAGTCCTGAGAATTGTATTACTATGGTACATCCCATAGGATTGATGTTTGTAACAGGCTAGTGTCTGTGTCCGACACTCTTGCGTCATTGGTTTGTACCTCTCCTAGAGTGAAATCCTCATTTATTAAAATCACTTGCGTACAAGTGAGCTGGCTTTAAAAGTTAACATGTCTTCAGAAACTGTAAAGTACCTTGTAATATATTGTATAATTCTTGTATATATGTACAGTCTTTTATTTTATTTATACACAACAGATTAAGGTTTCCTTGTACTGTTTAACTATTTCTGTAATTTTTTTGCCATTCTGCTGCTACTCTTGATATCCCAACATGAACTACTGTAGTATCTATTGGCATATCTGGTGGGAAGTGAAATTCAGTGTGCAGTTGGTATTGTGTCTCCCACTCATGGCAAATTTGTACTCTAGGTGGTACATTGGAGCACTCCTTCATTAAATGGTACATTGTACTTTGAGCTCTCTATGATGTAATACAAATTAAAGGGATAAGCAGCGATTTGCTAATTCGGAAACATTGAAACAATCTTCAAAAATCATTTTTTGGTATTTTTTGACTGGCGTGGATGTGCTAGCATAACCTGCAAGTGGTTGGCTTGAAATCTGTGTATTAAAGACAGAGCAATACTTTTTATCTGATTCTGTAATTTCTATACGCGCGTATCAAAATTCTGACTTAAGGTAATGTCTTTCCCTGTGAATATCCCAGATTTATAAGTGTAATATTGTGCACCATGAGCTGTACAGATTGACCTCAAACACAAACATTATTGATCTTTGTTTATTCTGTACTGGTGTAAACCACAATCAGCTGTTTAGTGTAAATTTTGAGATGCCATCGCTGTATGCCTATTTGCAGTTGGCAGTATGGCAAATTTCCTGAAATACTCATTTTATCACTATTTTGTGTCTTTGTTCCAACATCAAATTAGTTATATGGAAATGTACATATCTTTGATTTGTAAGAAAAAAATGCATTTCCACATTTTTTCGATTCTCTCGAAATATCGCTGCATATCCCTTTAATGTAGTATAGGCCTCCGCCTCTTACTATTTAATGGTTCAAGTTCAAAATTTGATATTGCTATGGTGGCTATATGTTCTGAATTTATTGTTCTTCCATTTGGCTGGAGTTCACACAGCTGTTCAAAAGTCTTTTTATTATAACAAAACTAGAATAAAACCCAATTATATCAACAGCCACACAATTTTCGCATCTGGTTTGGATAATCTAATCTTCTCGCTACATGCTGTGCAAATTGTTACGAAATTTCATTGCGCAAACATGATTTTCTTTAAAATATAGTTTTTATACAGACCTCTATGAAGATTAGGCAGTTGAGGGCACTGTAACATGTAAATTGTGCCCTTTGTAGACCTATTTGGCAATATCCACATCATGGATTTTTTTATATTTTAAAGGAATGATAGCTTCTGCATGCTCTGCACAAAATCTGTTGTCAAAATTGTGTTGTCAATGCTTAAAATTCTAAAAATAAAAGGGACAATTATCATAGGGTCAAACAGCTGTGTTGAACTATGTTATAAACTGGAAATCAAATCATGTTACTGGCTTGATGTTGGCAACTTTCTATGTTGCATGATACCATTTGGAACTTTTGTCAAGCAAATAAAAGGGCATTTTGTGATTCACAGCCTCGTCTGCCTGACTTACCTAAAAAATGTTGAACCGTTGGCCTTAGTAATCCACATGTGCCCAATCTTACATGCAAATTCGGTCGCATCTGTAAGAAATTTGCAATTTTGTATTTTCTGTCAGTAAACAGACAGAAATTACAGCACAGAAGCCTATGGGACCATGGGAAACGAGCAATTGCTCATAACACAAAACCGCAAGATAAGCTTTTCTCAAGGATATCTAGTGATCAATGAATAAAATGGAAGGTGCTGAAATCACAAAATGCACCTTTAATGACCCCTTGTCATGTGATAATGGCTTTGAATGTCTTCAAGTGCTCAGTTATGGGTGTGGGGTGAAAATGACCAAATATAAGATGGGTTATGTGTGAAAGTGATGAGTACAGTTAGTGGCTCAGTCAGCCTCCAACCCGGAAAAATGTACAGTATTATGGTTAACTGCTTGTCTTTGAGAAGTTTATGTTTTCCAAAGCTATTATGAAAGTGTTAATAAAGTATATTATAGTTGTACAGTTTCATATGTAGTTTAATAAAAACCTACTATTCATAAAAAATTGAACATGAATTGTCTGTATTTTATGTGTGGACTGTTTTTAAACATATTATGATGACATAATTCGCATTGTGAGTGCAACAAATTTGTATCTGCATATTTGTAATTTTGCAAAAAAGCAGTTGTGTTCAAATTTATTTTTCTTTTGTTTCATAATGTCTCTCATAAAAAATGTTTTTACTTTAATTTGAGGCTTGCACTATAGCTTGAATTGTATTTTTTACTTGCATTTGCAAAATCGAGCAAAAACTCAATTTTACCCAAAATGTCAGTTACGATTTTATTGCATGCACATGACAACCTATTTGCTAGGGTCCCAACGTGCTGCCAAAGTAGAAAAATAGTTGAAGACTTAAATTGGACTTAAAATCCCAAGGCATACCAGCTTATGCTGGGAAGGTAAAGCACTTGCTGTGAATGAAGAGTAGCAAACCCACCATAACATTATACAGGGCGGGGGGTAAACTTAAAGCAATAACAGCACATTTATGAAGAGCGCCCCCAATTTTCAAAATTTGATATTTTTACAGAGTTATGTTGGTAATTGTCTATGAAACTATACCTGCGAACGAGAATGCTAAAAAATGCGTATTTATCATAAAACGACCAATTTTGGAATTGGGATCCAGATTGTACTTAACGGCAGAGCTGGAAATGCTAAGTTTATCTCTGTCCATGATGAAATAGAGCCACCTCAAAGAAAATGACCTCTAACTTGACTTGCCTGAACCAATAAAACAACTAATGCATGAGTGTAGACACGTACATGGCGCTATTTCCCGGCTATTTCATATCGGAATGCCGTTTCCAGCAGCCGTTGAAATATTATTGGAGATCTCCGATATTAATTATTCTAATTACAAAATTCCTTTGTTTGCGACACAGGTCTACATTTTCGAGCTTAGCCATTCACAGGTATAGTTTACTAGCCAGTTACCAATGCAACCGTGTAAAAATCTCAAATTTTTTGAAAAATTTGGGGCGCTCTTAAAAAATGCTATTATTGCTTTAAATGCTATGGAAGAAGAGATGGGCATAGGGCCATTCCTAGAGGGTGGTGTGACACCTCCCATTAATAGAATTATTCTGCAAAATTTGGCTTTCTTTCGCAATTATGTGAACTTGTTGGCAAAAATTGGTTCTTGTAGCATGCAAAGCATTGTCATTTTAGGGGTTGTTCATTGTGTGATTCATAGCCTTGTATTCCCAATTCCTCACCCCTAATTTGAGATATTTAGCCCAGGTTTTCAATGCATGGGCTCTTAGAATTGCTTAATGTCTAATCTGTTCATCACACTTGTTAAAATGTTTTATATTCCAAATGCTTTCATGGATTTTGTTAAAAAAAACAGGATGATGAGACAATCTATCTGAAGTCTAAAAATCTTTTAAGGTGGTCATTTAGAGTCTTTGTTGAAAGATGTAAAATTAAAAAAAATGTTTTTACCGCAGTATTTATGCTCACAGAATTCAAAGTTACTGAATATGTAAAATCTATTTCACACTAAATTCTTACTGATGCTTAGGATGTCATATAGTAAAAGTATAAGTGGAAAGCAGCCAAAACAATATGCTTTAACCCTCGTCTTACCATGGTTTTTTTTTGTAACACGGTTTACCTAGGGACCACCTCCCCCCCTCGAGAATTCGTTATAAAGCACCCGATGCTTATGATTTTGATACCAGTGGATAGCTATGGTCCTCCTCTTTCCATTGATACCAAACTAAGTACCAACATGCCTAGTATGGCGTCACAATGACGTCATCAAGTCCGCGAGTCGGCGAAATTGGCATTTTCTTCAGAAAATAGGCGAAAATCCAATTTTGCGCCAAAAAACGTAGGAATATCGGATTTTCATGCGGTTTTCAGCTCTAAATGATGGCAATTGGCTAGTTAAGATAGCGTTTTAGAGCCATACTGTGCATACTATTTTAAAAAATGCACCATAAAATATCCTTGGGTGGCAACCACCCCCTACCCTTCGACTTTGATGGCATACCCTAACCCCGGTGAAGGTGCTACCTTCACATTTTTTTTTGTTTTGCTAAAATGACCGGAAAGGATGAGAGAACGATTACCTAGAAGCTGTTAACGAAAGATTTTGGCATTTTAGCGCACCGGAGCGAAGTTCACTGGGGGGGGAAGTTCAATATTCTTTGCATGCCCGGAGGGGGGTCTCTCTTTTGTTTTGGGTAGGGATGTGCTGCCAGGTGTTTGGACCACTACACAAAAAATATAAAACAAAATGAAACAGATTTGCTAGCCATCCTTATACCTACAGTTATTGAACCACCCATCTCTATACCTGTGACATTAACTTATCTACCCTTCTATATAGGCTTACCTGTGTTAATGACATCTGGTGAGTTATGAATAGTTCCCATATCAGGGAGATGATTTTGAAGAAAGCACAAGCTAGACCCTGGAGACCGGACTTGGTCCAACAACATGCTTTGGGGGGGGGGATCCCCAGAAGCTGAGAGAAAGAGAAACCTGTAAATTAACTTATTGGAGCCATTCTGGCCAGCACTATTTTTGCACATTGTGGTTTGGAGATGCTATTCTATACCTGATGATTACTGGAAAATATATTGTTGTAACAGGGTGCAACCTTTCATATACATATTTTCAAGAAAAAAGAACTGATCGATAGATACCAGAGGGGCTGAAAATGATACCCTTCTTGGCAGACATCCCCAAAAAGCCAAGGCTGTTTTTTTCAAAAACAATACATACTGGATTTGATTGAATAAATTACATTATAACCGTTGGCAACAGTGGCATACCACACAGGTCGACAAAGGGAAATAGTTGCCCCACCCACGCCAAAAAAAGGCAGGACGATATGGACAAAATAGTATTTTATGCCTCTTCTTCGGGACCAATTTCAGCCTCTAAAATTGGCAAAATGAATGTTTAAATGTCAAATTTTTGCTCGATATGCATGCATTCAAGAAAGTCAGGACTTAATTGGAGAAATCAAGAGAGAAGTACAAAATTGCCAACTTCTGGAGTGATGACTTGACCCCCCCCCCGGATCAAATGCCTGGTACGCCACTGCTTTGACAACCGAATAAAACATGATACAGAGAGATGCAATGGGTATATTGTAATTAGCCCAACAGATGGCGCAGATATAAAATGGATCATAATAATTTAAATTGTGTACTCACAGGTGTGTCAAGGGTAAATCATAGAAAGAATCGCCATGATACTTCTAAGGTGTTTTGCCTAAATATACAATGTCATCATCTTGAAATTTGTAGTTTTAGCCATATTCCCTGGCCCATAGTCAATCTTAATCAAAAGAACCATGGCAGAAGACTCATGAGGTGTCCGAGGTTGACCTTAGTGACCCCTATGGACCTTTGCAGGGCTTAAGCAGGATTTTTTTTGGGGGGTGCGGGACTTTGAAAAAAGTGGACCTTTTTTGGTAAAGGGACCCTAACCCCCTAAAATGGCCCTTTTGGACTTTTTGAACTTTTATCACCAAAGAAGAGTGGGCTTTCTTGTCAAATTTTATCAAATTTTGGACCTTTTTATCAAAACCTTCAGCCAAAAGGGGACCTTTGCCCTTTTGTGGCTTTTTTGTTTGGGGGGTGGTGCGATCACAACCCTGCACCCCCCCCCCCGCGCGTACGGGTCCTGGCTTTGGAACCCCATGTTGTAAAAATATTAACATCATTTATATGCCACATAATGAGTAGGGACCACCAGATCCATGTGTAGTTTAATGCAGGGGACCTCTAATGACCTTATGTGACCTTTGAACCCAAGTTTTGCAATTTGTTTTAGCCATATACTCAGCCAAAATTTGTCAGAATAACCACCTGGAGCCCCAGACTTGTGGGGAGTGTTACAGGTTGACTTCGTTGACCCTATGTTGCCGAGAGATGTAGGTAATGACCCCCCCAGAAATCCAATTTGTCTATTTTCCTATCAAAAATTACGATTTTGAAAGTCTGTCAAAATTCCAAATATAACCAAATACTTTGAGGTGAGAAAAGTACCCAATACCTCAAAAAAACAAGGTTGTCAGAATTATAGGGCAAAATGTTTCTTAGGTTAAAATGTTTTCCGATAGAATAGGGCAAAAATGTTTTATGTACCCAAGATGTTTTCTTATTATGTAGGGCAAACTATTTTTCTGCAAGGTCACTTATTGATAAACCATTGGATTACCTGTATAAACATTTTGCCCAACAAGAATACAGTTAGTCCTACAGAAAAACATTTTGCCCAACTAAAAAATAGAGGCCGTAACGGTGATCATAGCGATTCCCAACATTTCATTTTGGAAGTGATTCTAACCTTTTATTGAGATTTTTTAACAAAGCTTTAAGAGATGATTTTGTAATAGATGTTTTGTAATGTCACTGGGACAAAGACTGACATAGTCAGTAGAACGTAGCGGTTCCACAAATTACTGTGTGGAACAGGGTGTGGAAATCCCCAATGCCCAAATCGAGCAGGTCGTGTCCTGCCCCCACCGGGCTGGTGATTTTTGAGTTGCGAGAGGGCGGTAGTTTCAATTATTCCAATGACCAGACAGTAGCGGCCAAGCCTCATTCAATATAGCAACAAAACCAATTACTTCAAAAGAGATACATCAATACGAAGTGCAAACCACAAATCCAAAAAATCAGCCCTCTAAGTAATTTTAGTAAGCTTCTCCACATCCTGCATCACTCAGACTCATCACCTATGTTGATGAAGCCATAATACTAGGCATTTGGCTGCAAAACGATCTTAAATGGCAATCCCAGGTTGATAGCATGCTAAAAAAAGCCAACAAACGCCTCTTCATGTTAAATCTTTGAAAAGGTTCGGTTTTGACCAGGATGAGCTGGATGTAGTTTACAAATGTTATATCCGACCAGTTCTTGAGTATGGTGATATGGTGTGGCGCACTGGCCAACTGCAAAGCAAACCCAACAGTTGCCTGTTGCCTGCTGTGACTTGAAATTACTTAGTAGTATATATAGACGTGAAGATCATTGCCTCAAATTTGCTCGTGGTTTAGCTGACAACCCAAGAACTACTGAGAACTAGTCATCTGCTTCCCCCCACTAGAGCTGAAAGTCACGGCAGGAACCTTAGGAATGGTAGTCATCTTTCCATGTCACATATCAGAACAATGCGTTTCCAAACCAGCCTCATTCCTTACTTTATCAATCTCCTAAATAATTCATAGTGTTTGTGTGATTGACCCCCAACATAATAACCACCTGTATTATTTTTGGTTTGTGTGTTTAATATTTCTATTTTCCCATGTGCAATGTTATTATTTAATTATTTCAGGGGCAGGTCCCTAGTTGTTTATTTTGTGTCAATCCAATTTGATTGACATTATTGTCAGGTATATGTGCAATTTGATTGTCATAAAGTGGTAATGCCTGCGCTGCTAATATGTAAATTGGTCCTTCTGGAACAGATTATACATTAAACTGATTTACAAAGTATACTTTGCAATTTTGATTGCTGTAGTATACGGAGAGTGCAAAAGAAGGTTTGATGAGTGAGATATTGTATGCTGATGACTTGGTTTTAGTGTGCGAGACAATGGAGGGACTGAGGGAGAAGTTTTGGAAATGGAAGAAGGCTCAGTTTTGAGCAGTTTTCGTTGATCTACGCAAGGAATTTCATATGGTAAACTACAACTTACACCTAAAGAAATTGTATTCCATGGGTATCCAGGTCACTGAAAACAAATACTTCCTTCCATACTTGTCTGTACGTACATAGCATGTTACGATTAATAAAGCCTTCTCCAAGTCAAGTATCAACTCATCAGGTGTACCTCAGGGCTCAATTCTTGGCCCACTCCTATTCTGAGCTGGGGAAAAGTGTTGGGTCATGTCCATTAGGTGAAATAGGGAAGAAGCATTTTAATTTTCCAAGAAGTCGCTTGGCTGCCTAA
>JAMKCH010009286.1:0-28428 GCA_023653785.1 Ophioderma brevispina
TTGGTTGTAAACACGTTATAAACCGTTTTTTGCAGGGTTCGGATTCATTAGACGTCTTCGTATATAAGACCTTGAAAGAACGTTTAAAACGTTTCATCCTATTCCATCTGGTCTATTAAGAACTTGATAAATACGGTTTTAAAAACGTTTTGGCTAGGTCTGGATTGGTCCATTTCGAATTAGTCTAATAGAGCTTTAAACACGTTATAAACCGTTTTCTTTTGCTAGGTTTGGATTTCGTTCTATTAGTCGTCGTATTATACGACCTTGTTGTAAAAAAACGTTTTAAAAAACGGTTTGTTGGCAAGGTTTCATTCTATATTACATCTTCGGCTATAAGACCTTTTCGTTTTTAAAACGTTTTTAAAACGTCCCATGACACATTATACGGTTAGGGGTAACATATGTTTAGATATCGGGATAACTCTACCAAATGTAATAGGTCCTAAAACGTTTGCAAAATACCCAAAAAAAACCAAACATATAGAAAAACGAAATCGCAATAACGTTTCATTATAAGTATATTTTTTATTTAAGCCATGGCATTATTGATCAACGTGCATCATTTAAGTCTGTCAGAAAAGATGGGTTGTGATAAATTTCAGTGGTAATGAAAAGGGTTACTTAAAGAGGTACTCATTTTGAAAAAAAGAAAAAAGATACAACGCTATCTGCTACACGTCCAGCAATTAAAATAGAAATTCCCATTCAATTATGAGTTGTACTATGGTTTTTGTGTAGTGGTTAAGTGTTTGGGTCTTCACGTGAAGGGTCCCAGGTTCAATTCCCAATAAGGAAGTGAGTAATCTGTGTCTGTCAAATCAAAACTGCTCGATATAGTACCGATTACTTTTTTCTTTAATTATTAGCGTTTAATTAGCAAATTAATAAAGGTTTTTGCGACGTTCAATAACGTTTAAGAAACGTTTTAAAAAGGTTTTTTGTTTTTTAACGTCTAAAAAACGTTTTAAATTTAAAAAACCTCAAATAAAAAGTTTTATGGACGTCCAAAACATTCACAAAAAAAGTCCCAAAAAACGTTTTAAGAAACGTCCTAAGAACCAACTTGGAACGGTTTTAGAACCGTTCAGAAACGTCGTCGATTGTTAGGCTGGGAATCTACCAAAAGGCACACAAAGTAAATTAGATTCCATGAGTTGTTTACTTTAAAAGTGCCATAACCACATGAATCTTGGTATATAATTTTATAGTGTATGTAATATGAAATTTGTGTTTGTGATTGGAACGCCGTGTGGGGGTGTATAGGTGGACACGCATGCATTGTGTTATGTGTGCATGTGTATATATGTGTTGTGTTTGTATGTGTGTGTATGCGTTCAAATCCCCATAGACGCGAGGGATGTGTGAAATAAATAACACACATAAAAACCGAGGAAATTTGCCGAACCGAGGAAATAGCGAGGATAAAAAAGCGAGTGATTGACTCTTATATAGGGGATCCTCTCTCTGCCTGTAATGTGTAAAAAACGTAGGAATTAAGCTATTCTCGGTGTTAAGGGGGTAATTTTTTACCTCTCTAGGTTGTAACCCACAAATTCCCAAGTGTGAACCCCCTCACGTTGTATGGGCTTTCATGTATGGTGGTTTTTTTGGTTGTGTGTTGTGTGTGTGTGCGTACCTGCTACATCTTCAAGTGATTAGAGGTAGAGTGTTATTTGTTATGTATATATGGTACATAATTTTACATAGCACATATACATGTATATGGTTTATAAGAGTGATGTACCATAAATATGTTTTGTACTTCGTATTACTGTAATATTGTTATAGGTCTTCCTGGGAGACCAATTTACTTGCCATGAATACATCAACGATTAAATAAATAAAAATAAAAAATAATATTAATATAAAATCTCGACCTACACAATCAAATTGGGTTCAATTGCTACATTAACACATTTGGAAAGGAAACTTCTTTCCACTTCTCAAAAATAACTTATAGATTTATTACTGTACTGATGAACGTCGAAATAATATCAACATCACCTACATTGCATAGGTCTGTAGATAGATCATCACACATTTAATAGCTGATTGTTGATATTCGCAACGGTGAAATTCGTCAGTCGGTTTTATTACGGACTACCGTTTTGTTTCGCTTGCGTGGTTAAGGGCAAACACATAGGCTTTTGAATTTGAATATTCAATATACGTTCTGCCAATTATCAAAATTTAAAACATAACTATTGCAATGTACGCCATCTTGTCTTTCCGTAAAACATTGCGGGTGTGAGAACTATTGTGCTCAAATTGATAAGGTGTCGAACTTTTTTTCAAGGAATTTTTCAAGAGTAATTGCAGAATGGTGTCTGTGCCCTTTAAGAGTTTCACACGCAAGGGTATTGTTTACTTGATACTTTTCTACCGCTTGTCATCGTGTTTACAATAATAAAAGATACATAATTTAGACTTCACGCCAGAACGAATATAAATTGAAACAAAGCTAGGTTAAAACATCTGATAAAGTACGCTCCGATTAACATGGTGTTCTCAAATATCTTTTTCATTACACTGCATCATTTGTTGATATGTGAGGGGTTGTATTTTAAGTATTTGACTGTTTGATTCAGAGATTATTAACGATCTTGCATAATTTAAAACAGACAGGTATACAGAACAAACACACACGCAAGTAAGTGAAAGTAAGAACACGCATTTATTTTAATTATTTGTGTGTGGAATGACTTTATCATTAATAATTCTGGGTTATGTCTAACACACCGGACTCGAATGTTTATCTTTCTTCCAAGCTTTTCTTTATATTTTGTTTTTGTTTCCATCTTGTAGCGAAGATAGGAGTAAGAGAGCAAGACGTTGCGCGTGTTGTAAAACGGAAGAACGGAGGGATAACCGCGGATGTTTGGAAGCGAGGTTGCAGAACAACAAAATCAAACTTTTTATTTAAAAGCGGTAACTAACGCCATCCGTATTTATTACCTCAAAGTCTCATATTATTATCAAAGGACTTCATCGGATAAGGAGAGCAGGCCCACTATGATCAGTTACATTTCCCCATCATTATGAGTTGTTGTTTTACAACAACTGTTCATGTACGAAAGGGTTTTTTATCCCCAAATACACTTGTATCGAGAAAAAAAGAGAAAAGATTGAGAAACTTTAGGGGCATGCAAGCTGAAAAAAGCAAAGCTTAGAGCATGTCTCCATTTCAAAGACCAGGTATGGCTTAAATGAAGCAACAAACAGATGTTGCGTAGCTGCCCTTTGTTATGGATCCTGTAAGTGATGCCGAGATACACCTGTTGTCCTCCATAAACTACAAAGAGACTACATGAGGCAGCCCTGTATGAAATGTAGCAAAATACCTAATAGCTTATGCCGATGTAGTGCAACGAGTGTTAAGACTTGGATTATTTAACAGTCTTCTCACCAAACGGACTCTGAAAGATAACACAATAGCCTGATCTTAATGATAAAGCATGGCCCAGATACACTATGAGTTACAATATGCTCGTCCACCAGGGACACAGTTGTACTTGTACATGCATTGACATGAACTGACCTTGTGTGATCTGGGTATCATACCCAAAAACCAGGGGTGTATTTTCTAAATACATTAGTGAATGAAAGCTACTAAACTGTGCCAAGGGAATTGAGATTTGACTAGCTCGTAGTGAGACAAGTCACTTGAGCTGACCGCGATATTAATAATCATGAGTAGGTTATCTCTATGTATATAGGAAGCTGTTGTTATGGCAATTCCCTTTAGTGTTCAGGCCACCAAAAACAAATATGCGAAAATGAGACTGAGATATTTCTTATTTAAAAGTTTACACAGATATCTTGCAGTTAATAAATTGCTCTGTCAAATAGGTATAACTAAATCAAATGTATGTACCTTCTGCAAAAATGATATAGAGAATATTGAGCATCTCTTTTGGAATTGCAGTGTCACTGCGTGCTTTTGGAAATTGTTAAAGGTGCGTGTTTTAGATAGTGATATCGACTTTACTATGTGTGATATCATCCTAGGTATTCTAGATGCTGAATATTCTAATTTAAATTTTGTATTCTTACATGCAAAATATTTTATCTATAATGCTAGGTGTAATGATAACCATCCAAATATTGATGACTTCATTAATGTGATGAAAACATGTAAAGAAACTGAAAAATAATTTGCAATCAAGCATGGCACTTTAGGTGGGTGGTACAACAGATGGAAAAATGCAAAATGCTAATTTTGAATTTAAATGTATGCTACATTGTATATCCATTTCTTGTCTTTGTTCGTATATGATGCGATTATGTATATTTTGTTTTGATGCAATAAAAGGCAAAGCCTTTTGGCTTGGACAGAAAAAAAGAAAAGAAAATGAGACCCCCTAACCACAATGCCACAATGTTAATTTCAAATACGTCGAGCAAATACGGCGTTATGTGACGCCTTTATTCAAATACGTCACTATGTGAAAACCATAAAATAGCAATCTACCGTGAACTGACAAATACGTCGCAAAAATACGTTACTATTTGAAACGGCGAATACTTCAAAATGCAGACACGATACTACGGGCTAGCGCAGAATATCATCATCATCATCATCATCATCATCATCATCATCACCATCATCATCATCATCATCATCATCATCATCATCATCATCATCATCCACATCAACATCAACATCAACATCATCATCATCATCATCATCATCATCATCATCATCATCATCATCATCAACATGTTCGTCGTCGTCGGTATAATAAAGATACTTCGTATTGCTATTAATGAGAACTCAAAGGAAACAAATAAAATTTCTGTGAAAGTTTGCAGCAATACCTAAACACATCGCTTTGGTGATAGATGTGGAAATGTTCCAACATCACCCAGATTGCAAAGGTTAAGTTAATAGTGTAGATATGAAATACAAAATTTAACTCTCGAAGCTCATCTGGCCTAAATATGAGCTTCGCCTTTGTTTCTGCTGCGAAATCTAACACTTCCACACGCCAAGAAAGATGTATATCCGATGCTACTCATCGCCCGCCAAAGTGTTTATGTAGGCATAAACAGATCCATAATTCATAGACTCCATGCTTCCAAAGCATTTTGCTATTTTTTGTAAAGATGTATGGAGGAAACACGGTTATGCATATAACTACTTTCCTTTTATGTGACCTTATTGGGACAGATGAAAATGATTAATTAGCATTATTGAATAAATCCTTTTCAGGGATACCCTGTTTTAAAGCATATTCCACAATGCAACTCCCCGATTTCAATCTAAAGGAAGGGCCTTTCTCCTTTACTAAATAAACACGTTGTCACAATGGCACATTGCATGGAAATAAACGAGTTGCTATAGTTTGTCATAGAGTGCTTGCGGTTATTTAGTTGCTTCTTTAGGATATCCCCTACATACTACACACTGGAACATGCCAGTATAGATCCATTCCCATTTGTCTTTTCCCATGTTGTCATTCTTAAAGCAAAAATTGAATTGGATAAAAAAGTATTGAAAGGGCCAGATAATATTTACAGATGACACAATGAAATGAAATAAAAAAGGACAATGGGACAACAAGCAAGATAATGGTCTACGTGGTACAATATAACTAGTGAAAGCAGCTTCCCATAGGCCACCCACACATACTTTAAACTGACACAGGACAGAAACAAGGCAATACACAAGAGCCACTCCTGTGGGAATCTGTGAAAGTACCCACAGTGGTATCAATAATTTAGTCAAGATCACCTCGGGGCTCTTGTGCCTCTACCAAGAAGACGAAACAAATCTAGGCAGACGGGAGCTATGAAAAACAAGAACTAATAAAAGATGGAAAAGAGTCACAGTGCTGAATGATGCAACAAAGGTTGAAAATTCAAATGAAAGCAGTCAATCTGGATACGATCCAGACCTAAATGGAGACATAAATAGATCGTACTGATATGATTGCTGCCTAGAAGAGGTTCCATAGGCAAGGTCCAGCTTTGAAGAAGAATCTGTCCTCTATCACCGGAGCCGCATGCATTATTGTAATTAGTCTTGAGGTGTCAAGGTTCGACCGTTAACCAGCATGTCTGGGAGTGTACAGAACCATGGCTTCTTTCAGATAAGACGGGTTCTGGCCATTCAAGCTTTTGTAGATATGCAAGAAAACTTTGGACTTGATTCTTTCTTCCGTATGAAGCCAGTGAAGGTCTTTCAATAGAAGGGTTAAATGCACTCGGCAGCAAGTGAAAAACAACTTCGCAGCCGTATCCTTATCATTGAAGCAAGTTGATGTCATAATTCGTAATTCCATGCAAAATACAAATAGTCCAAGTGGCTCATGATATGTGGCCTAACAGCTTGCCTACGAAGCTAATTTCCACACCACAAAACTCTGTTTTCTATGCAATCAGTCCACAATTATTTCTTAATCGTGACAGGAGGCCAGCGCAGGCCTTTTTTAAGGTCTGCCCCGACAATAGCTTCATTGAATGTAGAGGGTTTTCCACTGCAAAAAAGTAACATCATTGGTAATATGTGTCACAATCTCCAAAGCGATGTCCTATGTCTGCAGGAAACCCACAGAGGAACCGCCAATCATCACCCAAGCAAACGGGGATGGTCTTTGCCATCGGGAGACCACACCGACCGTATGGAAGTGCCATATTTGTGAAATCAGGCGCTTTCGTAGGAGTAACCTCAATGTCTGCTAACAACAATATCAAAGTCCTCATCATTGCGCTCAGCTCTGTAATAATTACATAAGTTTACAAACCTCCATCAATAGACTTCAAGCACCCTCAATTCCATCTCAGGGATTCCACCAAGCCTGATCTAGCTATTGTTTGCAAAAATATCTAACCTGTGTATTTCTGTTCTGGATCCTGTTCCACTATACCAACACCGGTATCCAAATCGACGCTGCATTAAGACCAAACAAAGTGCCTTTTAAGCGCAGCTTTAACTATAAGAAAGCAGTCTGGCAATGATTCACTGATGATCTCAACCAGTACGTGAAGGGGATTGCTCCAAAATCCTATAACTATGACAAATTTGACAGACTAGTGAATAACACTACCCAAAGATTCATACCAAGAGGAATGGGCATTTCCAAGGAATGTGCTAAAGAATACCGAGAGTATACCACCAAGTTTGAGGCTGATATAAAGGTGACAGGACAGCCCATAATGCTTGATGATTTCACAAATAGGAAAGAGGTAATTGAGGACCCACCACCGAGCCCTGGGGCATGCCAAATTTCATCTTTATGGTAGCAGAAGATTCTCCAGCAATGCACAATCTGTTCTCCCGATTAAACAAACAAGACCTCATCCACTCAGCTCAAGGCCAGTGTTGTTAATGATCAGGCGGCTAGATAGGCGGTAAATAAGTTGATCGTGATCTACCATGTCGAATACAGCGGAAAGATTCAACATGACCAGGAACACAGCTTTACGGGTCTCCAATGACAATGATCCACGCCCAGGATCGCCTACCCTCCATATGCTGCAAGATCTAGAAATGGAAAGTAGGGGGCTCAGTGATTACTTTTCAACTAACCAAGTTCTGTTGGGGAACGAACCCCCCTCACCCAAATCTCCGACATTGCTCATGTTGGAAGAACTGGAAGAGGAGGGGGGTTGTTCAAGCGGCACTGTGTCACAGGAAAGCGTGACATAGTAGTTAAACCTTTTTAGGCCTATTTTGTTGACAAGGTAGTCAACCATAAACCAAACGGCTCTTTTCAGAGCCACCAAATCTTCACGAACTTTAGTTCAATGAAGTCACCGCATCCAGTTTGGAAGTGAGTGTTCCTCTCCGGTTAGATTATATTCAAAAGATTTAACCGAGGCACAGGGCGGGCATCCGCAACTGGGCTTTATAACATTTTCCGGGAAAAGCAAGCCGACCGAGGTGCACTCTTTTGGGTTTGCACTCTAAATCTAACATCTCCAGTTGACAATAGTTAACTGAGGTATAGACCCGATTTTTCGGGACTGTACTTATTTTTCAAATTAGCATGGGTCAGTAAATATTCCGACCTCAGCAGTGCAACTGATGAAGGACCCTGTGAAGGAGTTCAGAAACGTACGTCTTGCTAGCTGCATGCTATGCAATTCATGCCAGATAAGCATGGACCCCCCCCCCCCCTTTTTCAGTTAAGAAAAACGGTATTTATACTGTTTTCCTAAACTACTATTTTTTTATATAGGCCTACAACTCACTATCTCTTGGTGATAGTGGGGACAATAGTTTCCGACTTGTAATTAGGTTTTTCGGGATAGGAATTCGAGGATGATTCCTAACTACTTCATCCAAGGAAATAGGATGACAAAACCAGCTCCGGGCATACACAAAGGAGCTACCAGCACAAATTAGCCAAGTCACGATATCCTGCCGTTTTTTTTGAAAATCGATGGTACATCTCCTTTGTTTGATTATTTTCGGGAGAAAGCACACAAGTTAAAAGAAGGTGCTAATTGTACTTTACAATACTACGAAGGCTCGAGAGACTAAGAGTAGTATATTCAGTTCATTAAAGACTAGTATACAGACGCATACGATTATTTATTTCGGTATATAAAGGTTAAGAACAGTCAAAGAATCATATAAGAGTTAACTCCAAGTTTAAGATGGGGGTTTCTCTGATAAGCCAGCCAAGAACATATCAAACTACGTAGGTAGGTCATATTCATAATATGACAAGTATAAAATATATAGATACAAAGGTCTGAGAAGATATAGTACTATATAATTAGTGTTACCGCAGAACTTAGGAATATAAAATGTCCCACAGACACACACAAGTCGTAAACGGCTCTTTTCAGAGCCACCTAAACTCGAAACTTCTATATACAGGTAATTCCAGCAGGTATTACCAAAGGAAATGCAAGCAAGTATTACCTCCCAAAATTATCTAAAATTGGTCCCGTAGCTATGGGAATTATAATTCGGCTATATATTCTATATATTTGATATCAATTTTTTAGTCTGGAAGCAGGTGCCGTCCAGGGCCCGTCTTTCTCTTAATTTTGAATATAACTTTGAACTTTCAAGTGCAGTATCCGTAATATGGTGAATTCTGTACGTTGATTGAATATTATGGTTGGCATTTCTCAATGCGTTAGGAAATCAATGTAGTGTTAGATACAGGACGGTAGTTGATCATCACGTTCTTATCCGGAGAGGCTTTCTTACTGACTGGTGTTACCACGGCCATGAAGGTTTCACGAAGAGCTTCGGGAAACACTCCAGATGAAAGTGATGAATTCACAATGACGATAGCTGGCATACATGATTTCAACAGCCAAGTTGGGTCCATGAACAAGTCTTTTTGGGCGACTGGCGACCAACTTTGAAATCTCTTCAGACGACACTTGGATTGATACGTTGTGTTGGTAAATGGTTGTAGCTCATTAGGTTCATTCACAATCTCTATTTTAATCTCTGGTACAACCAAGCTGAGAACTGGTCTTCTGAATTGTGCCGATGAAAAATTCAGAGAACTTTTCAGGCAGTACCTTCGGATCATCCTATCTAAAAGAGGGTAAGCCATCACGTATTCGGTAATGGAAGGAGTTTCCTGTACGACGGAGCTGGCATTCCAGAGTACAATAGTTTGCATTACGCTTTTTAAGAGGAAAAAGACAAGTCTGTGCTCCGAGCGCTGGTGGCTTGTGTGGCCACTGGTTGGTAGTCGCCCCAATCTGACGATGTTGTCTAGCACGAGTACCTCGATGGGTTGGTCTATGCCTTAACAGTGAAAAGATGGAGTAGCAGCTCTTCCTAAGACAGCTATCATCTCTGCTGCTAGGATTGGTAATTGAATGCTAAACAATTATGCTTTTTCAAGTCCAGAAGTTTACTCACATTTTCGTTCTCTGGTTGGAATGCACTGATCCAGCCGGTTTACTCCTGGAGAACGAAACGTCTAGTATCATATTCCACTGCAGTCCTGATGAACTTATTCAAAGATTTGGTAATTGAAGTTGCAAACATGATTAACTCACTTTCAAACAGTTTCTTTAGATCTTGAGTAGGCGATAATTAATTGAGCACTATATTGGTCAATGATTGGTAATGATTAATACCACAGCTTTTGATGTAAACCAGCTTCGCAGCCTTGCATGACAACAAAGGAGGATGGAAAAAACAAACATAAGAACAGGAAATGCATTGCAGTGATATATTTCATATTGCAATTATTAGTCCATCAACATTATTTAATACAGGTACTGGACAATAGGTCATTGATTATATATAATTGAAACAAAATATACAAATATTATCTGTACATAAATACATCGTTCGCATAAATTTCTCTGGGTCAAATCACTGCCTACTACAAGCCATGGCATGACAGTACGCTTAAAGAAGAATTCAGAGCGTTCATTCCTATCAAACTTGGCGATGCTACAACGAAACACATGCTAATTTGTAGACAGTTTATGGGGTTGATGGCCCTTCTTACATCGCTGATGCAGACAAGAGAACATGGTCGCGACTCCCCCGCGAGTTCGTCAAAGATGACCCACAATGTTGTAGACCGTTGTACTTCTGGAATGACAACGGTATAAACAAATCTCGTTGGAGATAGGAATATAAAATTGGAACCTATGGCTGCACTTGTTGGTTTACCGAAGCCATCGGCAGAAATATCAGGGACCATCTTCAGATGTCAGACGCGTACCCAATATTTTAACCCCAGCGCAAAAGTTGTGGAGGGTAGAAGTAGCATGTGGTCGAAGAGAATGAACAATGCAGATTTTACACTGTGCGTTCTTATAGCTTTGACAATTCTTGACAACAACCAAGTTACTGGTCGAATTATGTAATGCTTGTCCTGTCCATACTGAATCAGTACAGTTACATCAGCACCTGTTCCTGTTAATTGTTCATTGTGCGGTAATACATACATCACAATTCCATTAAAATCGGATCAGGATATTCATGAAACTTTTTTCTAAAGTACGTTAATTTGTCTTTTTTAAATATCGATACATTAGAACACGAGATTGCATTTCGAAAGTTTTTTTTACTCACACTCTATAGGACTTTCACATTCACGTTTCAAGCGCTAGTGTCTAAACGGATTGAATTACCGGCGTTGAATTTTATAAATGGGGAATGGGGGTAAAGGTCATTAAATCATGATGAAAACTTATAGAATCAAATCGAGTCATTGCTCTTTAAATTATTTTGAAGAAAACTAACACAAAAACTAATAAAGGATCTAATAATAGTAATACTAAAAAAAAATAAAAACATAATGTTCTCATGCTTCCATTATCTTTGACCTTCCCTATATGTACATATCATGTGTGTTTTGGGCTTTTAAGGTACTAAAAATACATACCACATAAATCTTTCTGCGTATGGCTTAACATCAAACAAACACACAAGAAAGAGAAGAAAACAATACAATATGGTGATGTGATGGCAAACATAACGATATAGATTCATGTTTCTTCTGAAGTCTAAAGAAAAGAAAAAAAAAAAAACAATAATCAAAGCAATACTCGCAAGCAGCACGTTAACATTCAGTCTGGTTTCGATGATTTAGTTGCATTTCTGTTGGGCAAATTATGCCACGAAACGCTCGGTTTAGTGGAGCAAGATATAACGACCGTTTGGTCAGATCCCTTAACGCCCGTTTTTGCTCCAAAAAATGTAACGCCGAATCGATAGTGGTCATTCTACGAAATGCGACCCGCTTCCAGGATGTCGATATTGGTACTACCAAGCACTGATCGACCAACTCACTGATTTGATTTGATATGGTAATATTGAAAACCTATATCGGTAGCGATGAAGCTTAATCAAGTTAGCCTTTTCAAAAGTTGGCTCAAAATTCTGCAAAGTATTCCATATCTGAATAATAGTACATATGATACATACACGGTAATTTATTTAAAGATTCATGAATGTATAGATATATGTTTGAGCTAATTTATATTGGGTATGTGAGGTGCCAAGTAAAGAATTTCTATCTTGTTTTTACCTGAAATTGCAGTGTGGTTAATTTGAAACCACTTTCCTTGGATATTAAATTAAAATATTCGGTATATTAAATAGAAAGGTTGAGAAGTTATAACGAACATGCCTGTTATGAGACTATTTCAACATTGTCAGGTCTATTATGATACATGTATTTTTAAAAGTCAAATGTGTGTTACTCTATTTACATGAATTAAATGCTAGCTAGTCGCCCTCATTTTGTGGGTAATTTTATTAAGTTTCGTTTGTTAAGGTTGATAGTTGGTTTTGTTTTTCTTGAGCGTAGAATAAACAATTTATTAACTACTGGTTAAGATAATAGTCACTCTGGCACGGCATTATTTAGAGCAACAGCTTTTCGTCCATTTTTAATTTTGTTCTACTTTTTGTAAGCAAATTGTTTTTCTTTAAAATATCCACAAAGGGGAAACTGCAGTTAGAAAAACAGACACACACACATCCCCACATAAAACAAACAAACAGACAAACCAAAATCAATAACAAAAACAAACGCACACACAATGTATAGTGAGCAAGTGAACATTTTATTGCCTGCACACTGGTCTTAAATGTACCCATTATGAAGTTCGCAATAAAGCTGTTTACAAGATAAACGAAAACTGACACAACTCAATTCACATTTAACACTAATGAAAGTGCATACAGTTATCTACAAACGGCTGTGAAAAACTGTATGCTTACACTTTATCCGCCAATCAAAGCAGCGTTTTTCTCCTTTACCGAACACCGGATAAAAATACCGCAACCTTTCTAAATTTGAACGTTGCCCGGACTAAAATTGCACTATTTTCGTAGGGTTCCACATGAGCCCCAGTTAGTACACAGGACCTTACACACTTAAGTGTTAAAACAACCAGTAACTTTTTTCTCAGGTCGTAAAGAGTATCTTGATATACAGTGTTTTTTCTGAACAATTTATGCAAGGCATTTATGACAAAGTATGTACAAAGTATTTGGAATCAGCAGGTTAAACCATCAAAACATTTTGTGCAGACTCTTTTGCAAGGTCATATGCAAGCTCTATAGTTCTATTAATTCTGCTGCTCGCTGTGATATACCGACAAGTACAGCTATGTCTTCTGAAGTAACTCTCCAATCTTCTTCAACAACAATCTTCTTTTAATTTACAGTCATTACTTGGCAAGTTGTATGCAGTGCTCTGAAACGGAAATACCGGGAAAGGTGCAAAGAACCGTAAATCTGTAACGCGAAAAATGATCGTCAGAATTTCCTCTAGAGACATTAGGGAGATCAAGGAGTTATTATAGTAGACTTAGTATCTTGCGTTTTCCGTGGAATATTATAATGAAAAACAACATCTGATCTACAGAGTACATGGTCTGGTGCTAGTGTCTCAATTTCTTTCCAGTTCAAGTTCACTGTCTTCAGGTATTTCAACACTGTACTGTCACATGTTTTGCTGGTTTTTCTCTCTTTTCCTGTTTGCGCCCTCAATTGTCCATATCAGTGTCTTTGGATGCCTTCTCGCCTGTATTCTGCATTCTATATTGCCCAACAGCGTTCTTTCATAATGGTGCTTAGACATTGTTGGTCAGATACTTGGAGAACGTACTTATATGAAACCATGGCTTTTCAGGTGATCCCAATAGTTTCTGAAGGTATATTTTGTGAAAATCCTGTGAGCCTTTCACTCAGTCATCATCCAGGATTCACTGGTATAAATAGGTATTAGGGTGGAAATGGAGTTTATATAAAGTGATATTGTTTTTTAAGGTGATATACTTTAACAGTATGCAAATTATATGAAGCCTCTAAAAGACAAAGGCCCACGTGCACCAAATCGGGGTACATTACTAGTCTAGTAAGCCTACCTCACTATTTACTACTCGCAAACTTACGGGTAAGTTACTAGCGTGCTAAATCGAAGTGCGGAGCTGAAGAGTGACTTCTCTTCAGAGTAGTAATTTCACATGTAAGTAATAAAGGATAAATTACTTCGCTAGTAATTTAACATCATCATCATCCACAAAATTAAAGTTACGGAAAATGAATAAGAAAAGTTGACGTCTTTCAGGTTCAGCAGTCAAAATCAAGTGTCTGTTGTATTCCTGTGTTGTACTAGACATGTTGGTACTTCTCTCCGGGATTTTCTCTATTGTAAAATCTCAATTCACGAAAGTGTCATTTTTAATTCGTCATCAAATTGAATAAATGACGTCATTTCAGGGAGAAAGTTAACTTTTGTGTGATTTTTTTGCACATTAAATGAGTAACATTGCAGTGTACATTTTACATTTTTGTAACTTTTTCCCTAAAAATGTACATTTGTCAAGGGGGGCTTGTTTATTTTGACCTGTATAGTATAATATATATAAAAAAAGGCATCAACACGATTGTACCTTCGTGGTGTGAATCGTGAAGATAAAGTCATACTAGATCACGTCAAGCATGTTCTTTTGGTTTCGAGTCCCGCGCCAGTCTTTATTTTTGTTATTTATTTATTTATTTGTTTTGCTTTTTATACATTTTTAAAGATACTTTTAAACTCAAACGAAAAAGTATTAGACCTTGACCTTTGCTGAATAAATGTTTGACCTTTAGCCTATTTTGTTGTATATCTTCATAGTGTTATGACGTTTCGTAGACGTCAAAGGTCAGAAATACCTTTCAAACACAAATAAATGAGCCCTGTGCACAAGTGATCTGAATTTATATAATATAACAGATTTTAATGATTTGTAATTGGTGTCAAGAATTGTGGTATTCCAACACACAGTACATATATATAAATTTACACACAATTTATATAACTGATACTTAATTGTAAACACGAATGTCACAAGAAGGCGTTGCAGTTCAACGATGATATGGCCTCACAGCAGACTCCAAAATGACAGTATGCAAAGTCCCCCAATTATAAATCCTCACGTAATATTCCATTGGAATCTTCTCATTCCTGCGGTAACTTTTGTCCAGCATTTCAAGACGACAGGTTAATAATTCTCCGACGACACTAATATTCCCACAGTATATCAGGTCCAGATTATCACACGATTTCTATCTTTCCACATTTTGGGCATCCTATTTTGAATTCCCATCACTTCGGCTTCAAAGACGACAGTAGAAATAATTACAGCCCTCTGCTCACATGAATTGAAAATATATAAATCCTGGCCCTGTGTGGAGCATGCATCTACCATTATTGTAGATAATATACAAATACTGATTGCAACTGCTTGACAAATCTGCTCGCCCAGTTTTCCTTCATATATACACAATATTTCATAAGTTCCCAGTCTTAAAATAACATTAACAACAATCTGAATCACATCACTTTCCATATATAACTTGTGGGGAAAGTCCCTGATCTTACAATGTCCTTGATCTCAAAGCATAAACAAGCTGACGCAGTTTCTAAGTTTAGCATTCCTGGGGAATTCCCCACTTCCCCCACTGTTGCATCCACATGTGCACCCAGCAATAAACTAGGGATAAATTCCCCTTTCTCTCTTTTATAGTAAACAAATTACTCTTCCGTTAGAAATCTTTTCTAAATAAATTGAGAAATCATATTTTAATCAAAATTTTGAGGGTAATATAACAATAGCTGATGCTTTTTACAGACAGGTTACCATAGACTTTTTACTCCTGTAACCAAACAACAATTATTAAAAAAAAAAAACTGTAGAAACTTTTCCCCACCCCCGTGAAATTGCCCGACATTTTCCAGAGGGTCCGTGTGCTAAAACCTTCTCAAATGTCCTTTGTAAGTCAAATCAATCGTCAAACCTATTTTCACAGATTAGTCACGGAATAGAGGATTTTGACTAACTGGGTGTCTTCCGACTGATCTCAATTGCTAAAGTCGTTTCAATCTATAAAAAGGACAATGTTCATTGTATTCTAATTATCACCCCGTGTCTTTCGGCTTTTTCTAAAATTTTAGAGCGTTTGGTTTTTAATAGATGCGGTTTCATTATATTGATAACATAGAATTAATTCAAGCAAACATTTAAGGTGTCTGCTTTAGACCACATCATCAACAAATGGGCGTCATTAATATACCTGATATGGTTTACAATGGCGTTGAAAATAACGAACTACTTTGGGAATTACTTACGACTTTCCAGGCCTTTGAACACAATCAACCACGACACTTTACTCAATTTAAACTAAAACATTATGGTTCCAGAGGCATTACATTAAAATGCCGTTTTGGAAAGCGACCTGATATAGGATTTAGTTATGTTCACATACAACTTATGCAAATCTGTCATTACTAGTGTGGTGTTCCACCGGTCTATTCTTGGGCCGTTATTATTTATTTTGTATATTGACGATATCATTAAGTCGTTCGCAGTTTTTTAATTTGTATTGATATGCAGATGGACACACAAGCTGCTATTCTCACGTAACATAAATATGGTTAAGCAAAAAGCTTATCCATATGTACAAAGCTAACACCACAAAAACTTTTTTAAATTCAAATGACAATCAAGTCGTTTTCTTGATGGCACAAGTCTACTCCAGAAGACATAAGGTGAAAGTTCTTATGAAATCGTTATATGATGAAAATTTTGTCATTTAAGATCATATTGAAGCCGCTATGCTAATAATATTTCCCGTAATGGTTCTCTCTAGATAAGCTCAAATATTAGTACCCTAAAAAAATATTTTAATTAGTATAATTGATCAATTATTATACCTTATATATCGTATTGGATCTTGATGGAAGCCTACTTCACCAAATATATTTGGAATAAATCACTCAAATGCAAGAACGAGCTGGTAAGAAATATTCAAATTCTCATTTGAGCCATACTAGCATTGTTTAGTAATACTGAAGGACTTAATGTTAGCTCTTACAAATATAATCTTGCCATATGTCTCATAGGTTACTATGAATAACCTACCATCTGTATTTAATGATTTCTTCCTAAAAATCCAATCGTTATTATTCCTATGAGAAAATGTGACAATTATAAGCTCGTCTCAAAAACAAAACCGAATTTGATCAAATTCAGTTAGATCACAGGAGTCCTAAGGGTCATCGGAATAAGTTTGAAAACACAAAATCCTACAACTAAGTCATTCACATCTAAGTTAAAAGTCGTATAATAATTTCTGATATGAGTAATTACAAATAATCACTCCAACCAGTTGAGTCATCGCAGGGCCAGTTGAGAATGTCACTCTTTTCCACCGCATGTTTATGGACAAGCACCAGATCTCCTTCAGCAGCTGCCTACTGAGCCTGCACCCTCAGGTGATCCTCGCCGTCGTAGGCGCATCCGTCAGGTCTCATGACCTGTAGCGGTTGAAGCTGTGAAAGTCCAAAGGTCCAACTTGGCTCCTACAGAAGCATCATTTCTCCCATTATCTGGAGGCATTATAATGCCCTTCTGCTCATGTAGCATCAATCAGGACTTGCAGAGTTTCAAAGGGTGAGAGGTTAATCGCTATCTTGGTGCCCCAATCGTACAGCGTAATAATTAGATAAATGTGTTAATAGCCTAGTATTAGCCTGACACAAATAAAGGAAACGTTGAATCGTTGTTTCCGCAATGTTCTCAGATAATTCATGATCATATTATATGGATGCTTGTTTCTTGTGGGATCTTGTTTTGTCGTAGATAATTACTCCAAGTGCGTATTAAGAGGCGTCACTCACTTTCTCCAGTCTTCCAAGTCTCTGACTGTTATGGCCCTTTCTGAGTGACACCTCATGCCTTCAACTGTTAGTGTAAATACACATGACTATGTATTGTTATGCTACTTATTGATGGCCATGGCTAAATAAATGTCAAATAATAAAATAAAATCAGTTTATATTTTGAGCTCTTGTAACTTATCGGATGCATTTGTTTTGATTTACTGTAACAACCTAGGAAATATGATGTTCTAAATAGCTTCGACGTTTAAGACTAACACTTAATACTTATGCTTATAAACTGTAGCCATTAAGAAAGTCGGATACCGTTCTAAGGAGGATGTAGGGGATGGTATTAGGATTTAAACGGCACACAAACATCGTGTCATTTAGTTGTCACGAAGCATACTTTATTTCAATTCACTCATATATACGTTATGGAAGAATGAGCCCAGCTTTGTAAAGCAAGAGGAACACCGTGGAATCAACACGACACGATGAAATCACGAGGCCGAGCACCACGATTGCCTGACGAGCGCAGGGAAGACCAACTGCGCTAACCCCACTCCCTCGATCGTGCCTAGCTAGCTTGCGTTCTTCCGCAAAAGCCACAAGATAATCAGAAACGAACAGAAAAAATAACTCTGTTGCTACGAGCTTTTGTTTTAAATATTTTTTTCTCTACGCCTCGGTTCTTACTTTAAAATGTTACCGGTATACTGACGGTCTCGCTTTTGGAAATTAGTTTCTGGAAATTTGCGACTCAAATGTAGGTATTTTAAAATGTTTGACCTTTTCCTTAAAAGCGCCGCGACTATTATGCCCTAATGTGGACAGACTTAATGCAATCCTGTCACATAAGTATTGATTATCGATATTTACGACTCGCACTCTGTCGTATATATCTCTGCTAATAGACCGATTTCATCTTATTGAAAATTATGACTTGTCTTCACTTTTGTGTCAAAGCAAATATGTATAAAATAGTGGCGGCAGCACCAACCAGTGTTAGGATATTGGTACCGGAGGCCGGAATAATACATTTGTCATCATAGCTAAAATTGACCTTAGGATGTTGAGTTCATGAAAACGGGTGATGACAAAATTAAAATGTGGGTGGCAAATTTGCATACTACGCCATTTTCCAAAACGAAGCCATCTTAAAGCCAAAACCCGAAGAAACAATTTGGTGTAAACAATGTTTTTTTCGGGGTCAGGAGTTCATAAAACTATTCCCCAAAACTATAAAATGTTGCATGTGCCGTATTTCAAGATGGGTGACATTTTTATTGACACAAACTTATGCATTTCTTATTATATATCCTATGAGATTATTGTGGTGTCAAACTAAAGATTGTCAGGGTCAAGGAGTTCAATAAAACTATTACAAAACTGTCAATAATATTACCGTAATTGATAGATTTCATAACGTCACTATTTTCCAAGATGGCAACATATAAAAGGCCAAAATCCTTTATACCTCATGCTATACGCACCTAAATGACGATTTTGGTTACAAAAGTGGATGTTTTTTAGGTCCAAAGATTTCAACAGCAATATTCTAAAACTGCAGCTGAGTCTGAGTCATTTCTTCATGGACTAACCAATGTGCCCACCAAAGTGACACCATTGACTACTCTATATGTAGTTATTCACCAAAACATATATCTGAATTGCAATGGACACATTTTGATATTTAGGTCGGTATTACTTTTAATAGAAACTATTATTTTGTTTGTTTCATCAGATAATGTCCAGGAGTACCTGGCCCGAATTGCCGAACAATTAAATGGTCCCCCCACCCCTGGTCACGTGCAACACCTTTTGGTAGTCAATGTTTTGGGTTTTTTTTTCGTTTCATAGGGGTAATAAAGAGTGCATTTGGAAGTTCTAAGGAGGAGGTACTGAGAATTCTGTGTTGGAGATTTAATTATCAAGCCTCTGGGTTAATATCTTTTATCACTTTTGCCACATTAAGCTTGGACATTGCAGTAAGTAACATTCTTGGGTACTTGAAATTTAAAATATTGGGCTATCTTGTAAAAAAAGTGGACAAATGCAAATAAAAATCACTGTTATATTCAACACAGTTTTGGAAAGAATAGTTTTATTGAACTCCTTGACCCAGAAACACTATTTGTGACATCAAATATCTTTTAGGTTATATATAAGAATTATACGGTTTTCTAGGACGAAATGCCGGCCATATTGAAAATGCAGTATATATTAAATTTCCTGACTCAGACAATTCTGGCAATTTGTATATGAAACCATCTTGACACAGACCAAACCATACATGCCGACATCTAATAAACCATAGTAGTGTTTTACCTTTATGTAAAATGGCGGCCATTTTCGAAAATGTTGGTTTATGAAAATTGCCAATCACTTTGACTTTTGCCCATCACGATTGTCATGAAACTACACAACCCAAAGATCATTTTTAGCTATGATAGCAAATGTTATTATTCCGGCCTGGTGGTAGAAATATAAGGCCCTACTTTTCACCTGAGCTGCAGCCACTATAAGGCTAGCATTTGAAGAATGCATTTTGTGTTTCTCATGATGTCATTCTGTTCACTATCACTTAATGTTATCCAATGAAATATATGATGTTGAATAGCTTTGGATATCAATTACGATTTCTTGGCCTCACCGAATTGATTAAGTTCAGGTATGGTGCTTTAAATATATATGCGTGCAGTAACACATATACTATTACAACAAATGACCGTTTAAATCTCAGTGCATAATAACGGAACAAGTAAATAGGACGTATGACGAGCAAAGGCCCGGGGACATATGTCAATAACAAATGCCAAATGTTTAATAAAGTCGTCAAAACAAAGCAAACTGGTGTCTCCAGTATGGCACGATTGGCCCACTAAACTGTCATACGATGAACGTTGGACGGAAGGTAAGATATTAATATCGGCAAATTCCGAAAAACATGCCTTGTTTCTTTGAAATGTCAGTTGAATGTGTTCTCAATTGAAAGAACTGAACCATTTCATGATGATGCAAATAATAACGATGATGACGATGGCGTTAATGAACGACGATAACGATGATGACGACCGAATGTCGATGACGATAACGATAGCGATGGCGACAGAACGATGACACGACGATGACGACGACGACGATGATGACGATGGTGACGACGACGACGATGGTGTTGATGAGAGGATAATGATGATGATGAGGAAATGATGATGATGATGCTGTGCTGCGCTGTTATTGATGATGATGATGAAACCGCTTAAAACGTTGTTTAATGACCACGACATATAATATCCTCCCTTGTCATATATGAGAAGAAACAAAAAAATGACATATTTTATATACGCTAGAAAATATAATTATTGACATATAATTATTTATTGAGTGGTTCATGGAAAAACTGAACTATACTTAACCTAATAATGAATGAAAGATATTTTATCTACCATGCAACCCGCATTGGTGCTATAATTTCAAATACTGTGAATTGTATAACATATTCTGAATGACGAACTAGTTTCGTACATCCTGGCAATTTTTTGTCTGATACGGTTTCACTAGTTTTGAAAACAAAAGCTATTATTGTTAACCCGCGGTAAAATTCCCCCGTACAAGTTTGGCCTTAGCTCGTTAATGCAGGTTCACCTTGAAAAGTTCAATAAAATTTCTTTCAACTACAAAAAATATCCTGGTACTAATCTGCCTTTTTTTAAAATTATTAAAATATTTGTTCGTGATTGTTTTATCACGGTCTGTTCATCTTTTGTACAATATTTTCCTCTACTATATTTAGAATAGTAACTTAGCGGACTTGAAACTAAGACTGTTTTATCTACAGTGTGTCGGACAAATCGGTGTGAATATGCAGTGGAGGATTAAATAACCAAATGAATAGAAAATGGTTGGGGCTATAATTTCAAATTATTTTAAAATGTTGAATGTTGCGAGATATTTGTAAGGCGTATCGTTTTCTCCACCTACTGTTCAGGTTCAATTGAAGTCTAATTTTGCTTCACTGATTTTAGAACAATCGATTAACGTAAGTAAGCTCCAATTTATTTATGCCGTTCTCAAGTTTAACTGATGATACCAATCACTGGGCATCTGAAGAAGGTAGGTGTGGATTTGTATATCTCTTCTCCTGCCTCTTTATCCTCATCACTTAAGTTTGGTTCAACTAACTCCGTATAACCATTTAATATTAAACATTTAAAGGGAACATGCGTTGACAATAGGGGAAATGTTCTCTGTTCACAATGCAATCTGGACACTGGTGTTTGTGATTGACCTCAAGTTTGATTTTCAGTGGATTATTGTGTGTGTTTGTTGTTTCTTTGTTTTTCTATCAAACAAATTGTCCATATTATAACTAGGGAAAGTCTCACATCCGTTCATCGAGGAACAAATTCCATTCAGTTGGTCTTTAATTCTTTGTTATTTGATCCCTCCGCTGCAATTTGCAATATTCTCGCGGATTTGTCAGACACACTGAAGATACAACCATTAAGTTTGGGGCGCAAATTTATATTCCTAAATATGAATCGAGGAAATCAGTGCACAGACGATAAAAGACCGGGCATAAAACAAGTATGACAAATATTTTAGTAAACTATTTTTAAACAAAATACTAGTAGGTACCGGGGAGAGAGATTTTTGGTATATAGTTAAAAGACATGTTATTCAACTTTGAAGGTGAACCCTCTTTCAACGATCTAAAACTTGGAATGTGGTAATTTGACAACGGGTTACATACCAGCCTTTGTTTTCAAAACTGCAGTTAACCGTATCAGACAAAAATAGACTGGAGTGTACGAAACTATTTTGGCATCAGAAATCTGCTATTAATTTGAAAATTTTCAGTAAATTTTGAAATTATAGCACCAACTGCGAGTATTGCATTGATTTTGAAGACACTCTATATGGGATTGTATATGCGATACGTACGGGGCCAGGAGCGTCATAACACCTTCAATACGTGAAGTTTCATAACGTTTACTATGGCATGTATGACGCAATTTGCCGCCGGTATCATAATACTGAGTTATACACTCCAAACAGTGCATGCATGGGCTGACTCGATGGGTTTAACCCTCGCCTACCTGAGCCATATTTTTTGTACCAAAACTCCCGAATGGGGGGGGGGGTGTTACCCCCCCCCCTGTGATTTCTCGTTACTGAACACCCGATTCCTGTAAATTTGGTACCCACAGGATAGCTTAGAGTTTTCTTCTTTCCATTGGTACCAAAATAATTACTAACAAACACCCCATTATACGTCACCATGACGTGAATATGTTGAGGAAAGTACGAAACATACTGAAATATAGGGTGGAAAATTGATTTTCCCTATTTTAGCGACTAAAACACCCTATTATAGCTCTAAAATGATGTTAATTAATATAAACTAGTCATTTTCCCATCAAGTAGAGTCAAAAAACCGCATGAAAATCTGATTTTCTCCTAACCTTTTTGGCGAAAACTTGAATTTTTCACTGTGTGTGTCTATGGAAATGGAGTTTTCTGACATGCGAACTGTTATGACGTCACTGGTTACGTATGCTAGGCATGTTGGTTACTACTTCATTTTGTTATCAATGGAAAGAGGAGGACCATAGCTATCTATGTGGGGTACCAAAATCAAGTGTCTGTGATGTTCCGTCCTGTTTTTTGTTAGAGGCATTTTGGTACTTCTCTTCCGGAGTGGGGTGGTACCACCCCCCCCTATCGAATCACTTTGGATCACCCTGTATCTTCCCTAACCCTGGGATGGTTTGTTTTTGGATTAAAAATGACGAACATTTCAATTGCAATTACATTAAATAATTTGGCACCAACAACGGGGGCTTTCAGCATGCCGGGGAAAAACCTGAAGGGGGGGGGGGTGGTAACCACCCCCCCTTCGGGTAGACGAGGGTTAAATATATAGATGGGGTTAATAATAATTCTGTTTTCTATAATACCGCCCTGTTATGGCATTTTTGATAGAGTATATCGTATAACATTATTCGGTTCCGGAAGGAGGGGGACACTCTATCTTGGAAGTGACGCTCATGTTAAGACCCCCTTTTTCAACAGCATCGTTTGTCTCCCAAAAACGCCATATATTTGTTTGAAAATTTCACCCAAAGACCTTAATTGTAAAATCTTTTCACTGTTACCCAAAGACCCCTAATTGGGGCCAAAAAACCGATTTTTGGTTTTAATTTTGCAAAACTCTCACCCAAAGACCCCATTCTTCTAGAAAATTTGTCACGTTGGAAACCGGTGTCTGTGTCAATTTGGGCTGTCTCTATAAAAGTACCCGATGTTTCAATTCTCTGCCCCGAATGCCCGTAAGCTCGAGCCTTACACCCATATCATTTCATAGGTGAGTGCGCCCCCCCCCCGTCCCCGGGTACGGGGTTGCTTTAAATAAAACGATTACTGAGGAGAAAAATGGTCCAGCTAAACAAACTACCTTTTGACACACTTTCAAAAATCGAATCTAACTAGGTTTGGGTTTGCTTTAAATAAAACGATTACTGATGAGAAATGGCCCCAGCTAAACATACTACCTTTTGACACACTCAGCGAATCTAAACTAGGTTTAATCCAATTTCAAATAAATAGAATCTAGCAACAGTCCGTCACCACGTATCAATATGTTTTTTGGGGGGGGGGGTGATGGTCGGAAATCAAAAATATCCGAAAATAAAGAATGTTGTATTTTCGTTCTTTAACCTTCCTGTTTCGAAGAATGCTAAATAAAGAACATCGTATCTTGCGGTTTTTATCCTTACAAACAAACAATAATAGACGCGCTCAAATTGCTCCTTTCCAATTATTCCAAAATTCAGGGAAAAAAATTATATACTACAAAATTGAAATCAAGATTTCAAAACATTTGAGACGGGAATGACTAATCTGAAAGATATTTATGTCGTTAACTAGTTTTAAAGGAGATACCAAAGCTTTTGATCCAGCGATGTGTGGTGTGTGCATGGTTTGTATTTGTTCTACATTAAAGCAATATAGCACATTTTATGAAGGGCGACCCCAATTTTCAAAAAAAAATTGCGATTTTTACACGGTTGCATTGGAACTGACTAGTAAAAACCAACCTGTGAAATATTAAGCTCGAAATGTCTGTGTCTCACCAAAAGAAGGAATTTGTAACTTAGATAATTTTCTCGGGATCTCGATAATAATTCAACGGTGCTGGAAACGGCCGTTCCAATGTGAAATAGCCGGGAAATGCGCCATTACGTGTCTACGCTATCCATTAGTTGTTGATGTTAAGGCAAATACAAGTTTTACTGATTTTGTGCGGAAGGAAATTTTGAATTTGAATGTTAAAAAAAGTCAAAAAAACAAAAAAACCGAAATATTTTTTTTAAAAGATGACGTGAAGTGTTCAATTTCCCTTGACTCACATTATTAACCTTTCACTTAAAAATGAAGTCTTTCCTGACAGCATGAAATAGTAAGGTGAAACCACTCTTCAAAAAGAAAAGTAGACCTGAGGTCGGAAAATTACAGACCAGCCAGTGAGGGTTTATCTGTTTCCATCCAAAATCCTAGACAAAACAGTTTTCGTTCAACTTAATGGACTACCTCCTAAAAAATCTCCTTCTTTATCAATTTCCGTCCGGTTTTCGTGCAAAGTATTCAACAGCAACCGGTCTTATTTTTTACAGGTTATATTTAAAGACCGGAGGTGAGGGGAAATTCACAGGTATGGTTCTCTTGGATATTCCAAAAAGCCTTTGACAGCGTAAACCATGAGATCCTTGTTAGAAATTAGAGGGCTTGGTGTTAAATCTACATTCAGGTTTTAAATCCTATCTGTCAATAGACCACCAATGGTCAATATAAGGGTGGGGTAAATTTTCCCCAAGAGAGCTTACCTGTGGAGTTCCTCCGGCAGCATATTGGGGCACTGTGTTTTTGTGTATGTAAATGACCATGCCTATGTCAGTAGTGAGTTGAGGCTCCAATTTGCTGACGGGAAATGAATTCTCTTTGCGCTCAGATAAATCCCCTCTTAAAATACCCCAGTTCTAGGAAAATAATTGCAAATGAGAAATGTAACACGGTGGCTGGTTGACAACAAACTTCCCTTAAACATTGAGGAAAACTAGTTAATTTATTGGAGGACAAAAACGCAGATTAAAGCAATATGAGAACTTTTCAATTTCCTGTCTTGGGCACACTATTAAAGCCACCCAGTCTGTTAACTATTTGGGTCTTGATTTGGACAGTACCCTTTCTGGGGATCTGATGGCTTCCAATGTTATCAAGAAAGTCAATTCCAGATTAAAATTTCTTTATAGGCAAGCAAACTTTTTTGATTTCAAAATAAAAAAGACCCTTTGCACTGCCTTAGTCCTCTGTTTGTTCGACTATTCTACTTCATCATGGTATGGTGGTACATCCAAATCTATGTGTAAAAAACTTCAGTGTGCCCAGAACAAGGTAATAAGATTCATTCTCAACAAGGATCCTTTCTATCATATTAATGTTGAGGATTTTCAAGGGCTTGGGATTCTTAATGTCTGCAACAGGGCAAAGCAATTACGCTTAAATCATATTTTTAAAATGGTCCACAATCTAGGACCTCCTTATCTGTCCGATAATTTTACCAGAGTGTCTCAGGTTCACACCTATAATACCAGGTCAAGTCAACACAATTTTTATATCCACAAAAGTAACAGCTCAAACGCAGGCTCTTTTTATCTTAATGGTATCCATGACTGGTCTGAGGTTCCAAATTTAATTAAAAACATCAGTGTGTATGGGAATTTCAAAAAATCTATTAAGGAACATCTCTTGCAAAATATCGTTATATAATTTTAGGTGCAATAGTTCAAGAGGCAGTGACATTCATTTGGTTGCTTGTTTGTTGCGCGTTCGGGAGGGTGGCTTGGGCTTTCAATGTTGAAGGGAGGGATTAATTTGTGTTTTCCTGTTTCGGTGCTCTTTAGGTGGAGGTGGGAGCATGTAGATTCTCAAGCAATTTAAATGTAATGTTATTGCCTCTCTATCATCACTAGCTTTGGCTTTCTGATTTATTGTTATGTATGGTGTGACTCGTGCAATGATTATATATTTTTAAAAAAAATTATGCCATGTCTTGTATTCGGGGACCCCTTTGGAAATAAGCTCTTTTAAGGGCTTAAAGGGTTATCCCATGCATATCTGTGCATGGTCTTGTCAGCTACTTGTGCTTGTATTAACTGCCTTTTTAACGCTATGTATTTTTTGTAATTATGATATGCATGAATAAAATAAAATAAAATCAAGTTAGAGGTTATTTTCTCGAGGTGGCACTATTTCATCATGGACGGGCATAAACGTATCATTTCCAGCTCTGCCTTTAAGTCCAATCTGGGATCCAAATTCTAATTACAAAATCGCTTAATTTATGATAAATACGCATTGTTTAGCATTCTCGTTCACAGGAATAGTTGCCTAGACAATTACCAACGTAACTGTGCCAAAATGTCAAATTTTGAAAATTGGTGGCGCTCTTCAAAAAATGTGCCATTATTGCTTTAAGTTTTAGTAGTGTAAAGGTTATATACTTAATATATATGTATTTAATATTTGTTCATCATTATTTTGTCTATTTTGTTGTTGATTATATTGACAATAAAATAGATTAACGGGTCACCGGTCAGCATACCGAAATGTCATGAAAAAAATATTCAGACAAAATGAAAAGGACCCTTACTGAAATCACTTGCACAACGGAGGAGTACCTAATTATTTTCCTCGTAAGCTTCACTTCTCAGCCAAAGATGCTGACATTACCGTCAGCATTTTATCAAAAGTCTATCAAACTTGAAAAGCATGCGGTCATCAGCTCATAGACCATTGCTATTGTATATGTGCTAATCCCAGCTAATCCGTCTTTCACTTGTCAGATCAATGTCTTACTACAAGCCTGAAGTACAATGTCTGAATCACGGTCTGAACTCTTGCTGTTTCTATTTCTTTTTCTAAAATGTGAACATCCATATTTTTTGTTCAAATTTGTGGTTTCAGTAAAGGTCCATTTTATTATGTCTGAATATTGTTTTCATGTCATTGTGTCCCTTTAAATGATACAAATAACTGTGCATCATGCTTGGTCTATTGTAAACATTTCAAGGGCTAGTTGGGTAAAACTTGAAACATGGAAAATAAATATAAAATAGCCATACCATATAGTTTTACCCTTCATTTCCCTCCAACTTTAAATATCATTACCCTGGTATTGCAAAGTTCTTTGCATTTTAAATGTAGAGATAATGTTAATGTAATATTTTCAGTATTATAAGCTTTATAATGATTATAATTTGTTATGTTTTTTACTTTGCTAGACATTTTGTCATTTCCATTGACATTTCCAGTGTTATTGTTCTGATTGTTTTTTTGTTTTTATTTTGTTTCTGTTCTCGTGTATTATTTTTATTTATTTATTTTGCTTTAAAGGGCAATATTTAAAAATGACAAGAGTGTCATGTTTCGTATAAAATAAGATCATTAACAAATCAAAATGGAATAAAAATACACGATAATAATAATAATAATGATAATAATATACATATATATTTTCCTAGATAGAACCATAGGGCGAAAATTTAATAATTCATTAGTCTATAATGAGCTTTTTATAATTATGCTAATTAATTAATATTCATGTTTCTTGTTAGGCAATGAGATTATCCTTCATTTGCATAAATTAATATTCATATCTTTTGACGGAATAAAGCGCAAACAAAGGATAACGTTAAGGCGAAAAAAAATTTCGCCCTAACGTCGAACTCTATACATAACAAAAGAGAATTTCGCCCTAGCG